>PVLD010015112.1:0-49857 GCA_004027595.1 Dinomys branickii | reverse complement strand
ACCAGCAAAGTAAAAAGAAAACCCACAAATTGGGAAAAAATCCTAGCTGGCTGTCCCTCAGACAAAGGTCTTCTATCTAGAACATACAAAGAATTAAAAAACATGTACCTGTCCAAATTCAAAGACCCAATCCAGAAATGGGCATCTGAGATGAATACACACTTCTCAGATAAAGAAATACAAATGGCAAATAAATACACAAGAAAATGTTCCACATCCTTAGTCGTTCGAGAAATGGAAATAAAAGCAACATCGAGATTTCACGTCACCCCAATAAGACTGGCCAGTATGAAAAAGTCATCCAATAACAGATGCTGGTGAGGCTGTGGAGAAATAGAGACTTTATTACACTGCTGGTGGGAATGCAGACTGGTGCAACCACTGTGGAGAGCCGTTTGGAGATTTCTCAGCAAACTAGGTCTAGAGGTTCCATTCAAACCTGCTATTCCCCTTCTTGGTATTTTTGCAGAAGATCTGAAAACATCTTATCACTCTGATATATGTGCACCCATGTTTATAGCAGCACAATTTGTAATAGCTAAAATGTGCAAGCAACCCAAGTGTCCTTCCATAGAAGACTGGATTAAAAAACTGTGGCATTTTTATATAATGGAATATTATTCAGCTATAACGAAAGACAGTTTTGGGGACTTTTTAGGCAAGTGGTCAAAACTGGAGTCCATACTCATAAGTGAAATAAATCAGCGGTACATGTGCAGGCAATGTATTGTATCACTGGTGTAAGAACCTGAGTGTGGAAATATAAACTAAGAGACATGAAGGAAATCTGTTCAAAGACAAAGAGCAGATGGGACGAGGGAAAGGAGGAAAGAAAGAGACAAAAATGTATGTATGTATATACGAATATACATATATGCAGGAGGGCTAACATGGTTCTACTATTGTATGATACCACTTAAATTTGATCAAGCTTGTATGCCTGTATGTGTTATCCTGAACACATACTTCGAACATATCAATATGCAAAGCAGCAGGTATTGGTGTTTTTTTTTTTTTGTCTTTGGTTTTTTGTTTTTTGTGTTTTTCTGTTGTTGAGAGGATTAATTGTCTGACCAATTTTGCATGTCTGTATCTGGGTTCATATATATACACTTTGAAGATATCAATAGGTAAAGCAACAACCACTGTTGAGCCCATGTCACCTTGTCTGTAGATCAGTTTTGATTGTACTATTTTTTATGCTAATTTGTGTCTGTGTGTTAATACGTTTTTGTACTTTTACTTTTCTAAAAAAAAAAGTGTTATTAGTTGATTTTTCACGTCTCCTAGGACTTGAGTTGTAAAGTTTGGTGCTACATTGTTTGGTGCATAAATGTTTAGGATTGTTATCTCTTCCTCTTGCACCTTTCCCCTAACTAGTATGTAATGGTCTTCTTTATCTCTTTTGATTGTTTTTGGTTTGAAGTTTACCTTGTCTGCAAACATAATAGATACCCCTGCTTTTTTTCTGGGGACCTGTTGCATGGAGAATTGTTTTCCATCACTTAACTTTCAGCCTGTGGATTTCCTTTTGAGTAAAATGTGTTTCCTGTATACAGCATATCGTTGGATTGTGTTCCTTAATCCACTCTGTCAATCTTTTCCTTTTGACTGGTGAATTGAGGCCTTTTACATTAATGGTTATAATGGTTATATGTTGGCTTATTCTAGTCACGTTATTTACTTGTTGTTTTCCAACTTTTGCTATCTGTTTACTTACTTGTTCTGTTTAAGGGTTTCTTTGTATTGTTGTTCTTGAGATTGTGGTCATTTTTTTCTCTGTCTAGAATATCTTTTAGTGCTTCTTGCAATGCTGGTTTGGCACTCATGAAGTTCCTCAGTTGTTCTTTGTCTTGGAAATGTTTTATTTCTCCATTGAATTTGAGGGATAGTTTTGCAGGATACATCAGTGTGGTTTGGAAGCTGTTTTGTCTCAGAGTCTGTAATACCTCACTCCAAGGTCTTCTTGATTTCATGGTTTCCGTTTAGAAGTCTGCTGTGATTCTGATGGGCTTTCCTTTATAGGTGATCTGTTTCTTTCCTCTAGCAGATTTTAATATTGTGTTCTTTTGCTGGATGTCTGGGATCTTGACTATTATATGTCTGTGTGTGGTTCTTTTTGGGTTATGGGTCGTTGGGGTTCTATATGCCTCGATTAACTGTACTTCAGTATCTTTTACCTTGTTTGGGAAATTTTCTGCTCTTATTTCAGCAAATATTCTTTTTATATCATTTGTGTTGTCTCCTGCTGTTTCACTGACTCCTATTATTTGAATATTATTTCGTTTTGCCTCACCTTGCAGCTGTTGGATTGAGTTTTCTTGGGTCTTTGATGATTTTATGAGATCATTCCTTTCCTGCTCATAAGCTACCATGCTGTCTTCAAGGTCTGAAATTCTATATTCGGTTTCATTTAAGTGGTTTTGGAAGTTTTCAATGGAAGTTTTCAATTCCTGGCAATCTCTTTTGACCTGTTTCATTTGTGGTAATTCATTACTAAATTGCTCTTGTAACGTTTCCATTTGTGTCCTATTTTCTTCTACTCTTTTATCTATTTCTTCTCTATATGTGCGGAACATTTCTTCCATTTTAGTTTTCACATCATGTTTTGTCTGAGAGATTATTTCTGCTTTAATCTCTTTTGTGGCCTCATGGATTTCTTTCTTTACTTTGGATATGATCATTTCAGCTATTGCAGGTATGTGGCTTATTTCTGCTTTAATCTGTTCTACGGCCTGATGGAGTTGTTTCATTACTTCGGATGTAATCGTTTCAGAACTTGCAGGTATGTGGCTTATTTCTCCTTTAATCTCTTCTATGTCCTGATGGAGTTGTTTCTTTATTTCGAATGTAATCGTTTTAGAACTTGCAGGTATGTGGCTTCCTAGTTCTCCTATATCATTGCATCCAGGATTTGGTCTGTGTGTGGTTGAGTTCTGAGACTGCGTTTTGTTCTTCTGTCTATCCATTTTGGATATCAGATGCAAAATATTGAGCCACAAATTACCCAGGCAGCTCACCAGGCAAAGGTCTGTTCCAAAGGCTGCTCCCATGGCTCCTTCTCTTCGAGAGAATGTCCCTTAAGCTTTCTGCCAAGAGTTCCACTCAAAATGCTGCTCAGATGCTGGTTTGTGGGCCAAGCTACTCCCTAGCTAGATATCCAGGTCGCAGCATGCACATACCTCACGTGCCCGGAGTTCTGCGCAGGCAGAGGGGCCACTTAGATGTTGCTCTGTGCGCTTTCTTTTCAATTTCATTAAAGAGTTTGAAGAGTATTGGCATCAGATCTTCTCTAAATTTCTTGTGGAATTCAGCAGTGAAGTCATCAGGACCTGGGCTTTTCTTTGTTGGTACGTTTTAGTTATATTTTCAATGTCACTAACTAATATTTGCTTTTTGAGAATTTTTGTATCTTCTTGATTCAGCTTTGTTAATTCCTATGTCTCTCGGAATGCATCCGTTTTGTCTGTGTTTTCCATCCAATGAGAGTAGAGATTTTTGAAGCACATATTGATGATCTTCTAAATTTCCACAGGTTCTGTAGTGACTTCACATTTATCATTCCTCAGTGCATGAATTTGAGTCTTTCTTTTTTTTTTTTGATAAGGTTGTCTAACAACTTATCAATTTTATTTATTTTTTTTAAAGAAACAACTCTTTGATTCGTTAATTCTTTGTATTGTTTTCTTGGTTTCCATTGTGTTAATTTCTGCTCTGCTCTTTATAATTTCCTCCCTTCTATGGGCTTTGGGTTTGTCTTGCTCTTCTTTTTTTAGAAGCTTGAAGTGAAACATTACATTGTTTATTTGTGCTCATTCTGTTTTCCTGATGTAAGAATTCACTACTATAAAATTTCCTCTTAGGAAAATTGCAATTTCATTGCAGCCCATAGATTCTGGTATGTTGTGTCTACATTCTCATTTAGTTGAAGATATTGTTTAATTTCTTCCTTTATTTCATCTGTGACCCATTGGTTGTTTAGTAGGGTATTATTTAATTTCCATGTGTTTATAGAGTTTTTGTAGTTTCTTTTGCCATTAAGTTCTAATTCCAATGCACTATGGTCAGATATTATGCATGGGATAATTTGAATGCCTTTGAATTTATTTGAGCATGTTCTGTGGGCTAGTATATGCTCTATAGTAAAGATCATTCCATGTGCAGCTGAGAAGAATGTGTATTCTGATGATGTTGGGTGGAACAGTCTAAAGACATCTACTAAGTGCATTTGTTCACAGGTTTGGTTCAGTTGTTATTTCTTTGCTGAATTTTTTCTAGTTGATCTATCTTTTTGTGACAATGGGGTAGTGAGGTCTCCTGTTACAACTGGTATTGTTTATTTGATTTTTCATGTCTATTAATAATCATATATTTGGGTGCTGCTATATTTGGTGCATATGTATTTATAATTGCTATCTCTTCCTCTTGAAATTTCCTTCTAACAAGAAGTAGATAATGACCTTCTTTATCCCTTTTGATCATTCTTGGCTTGAAGTTGACATTGTCTGCAAAAAGGATAGCTATTCCTGCTCTTTTCTGGGTTCCAGCTGATTGGAAGATTGTTTTCCACCCTTTGATTTTCAGTCTCTGCTTTTCTTTTTTCATTAAATGTGTTTTTTGTATATATCATTTTGTTGGATTGTATTTCTTGATCCACTCTGCCAGTCTGATTCTTTAGATTGGTGAATTAAGGCCATTTATGTTGATGGTTATAACTGATATGTATTGGCTTATCTTGGTCATGGTATTTTCCTGATGTTGCTTCCCTGCTTTTCCCCTATGTTTAATTGCTTGCCCTTTCTGGTGGTTTCTTTCTGTTGTTGTTCTTGGAATTGTGGTCATTTTTATCTCTGTCTAGAATATCTTTTAGTATGGTTTGTAGCATTGGTTTGATGTTCATAAATCTCTTCAGTTGTTGCTTGTCATGGAAATATCCCATTTTTCCATTAATTTTTTTTTTTTTTTTGTCTTTTTGAGATAGAGTCTCACTATGCAGTTCAGGCTGGCCTTAAGCTCACTTTGTGGTGCAGGCTGGTCTCAAACTCACAGTGATCCTCCTGCTTCAGCCCCTGGTGTGCTGGGGTTATAGGTGCGTGCCACCATGCCTGGCTTTCCATTAATTTTCAAAGATAAGTTTTACAGGGTACATCAAACCGGGCTGGAAGTTGTTTTCTTTCAGGACGTGAATTACTTCACTCCAAGCTCTTCTTGACTTGAGGGTTTGTGTTGAGAAGTCTGCTGTGATTCTGATGGGCATTCCTTTATAGGTGATCTGTTTCTTTTCTCTAACAGCTTTTAATATTCTATTCTTGTGCCGAATTTCTAGAATCTTGGTTATTATATGTCTTGGTGTAGTTTTATTTTAGTCATGGGTGTTTGGAGTTCTAAATGCTTCATTTATTTGTATGTCAAATTTTTATCCACACTTGGGAAGTTTTCTGCCATTATTTATTTATTTTTTATTTTAAAGAAAAGAATGGAAACATGTCAACAACCAAATAGGCATAACCCAGAATGACATAAAAATAATAAAGGGAATACAAAATTATAGAGAAGATAGTAGGGAATTAACAATGGTTGATGTATTACATAATATTATTTTCACATTTGTTACTCAGTTATACAAATAAAGGCACATATGATTAATCAAACAATTTTCTCCTCCCTCATCTTCGTTGTTCTCCCACCCAGTCAGTCATCTTCCTTTTGATAATAACTATACTTTTTGGTTTTATTTATTCCCTCGGGCTCTCACATTGGGAAGACACATGTATGCTTCAAATTATGCTACAACAAACATGGGTGCACACAAATTACTTTCACACTAGGTGGAAAGCACCCAACCTTGATGATACATAGACAGGAGTCCAGGCACACTATGATTAGCACCCACTGACAAGCCCTCAATGCCCTAAGGGGTCCTGTTGGGTCTGTGAAGTCACTCCTGTATACCACCATGCTCCTTCCCGATGTGGTGCACTGAGGGGCTTGATCGAGTCCGTGAGGTTGCCCCCACATACTACCAGGCTCCATCCTGTCACCACGTGCCCGGGTGCCTGGTTGGGTCCTTGGAGTATTCCCTGCGGACCACCAGGCTCTGCCCCATTGCTGTGTGCCTGGGGGCCTAGTCCAGTTCCTCAGGATTTTCATGTAGCCTGCGGGGAACACCCCTCCTCCCACAGGCTGCTTAGCTTCCTGTCAAGGCCCCTGAAGTCCCCTCATAGGCCACCAGTGTCTGCCTGCAGGCCACCTATGACTCTTTGGAGGCTATCCACACCCAGCTAGAGGACCAGGTCTACACCCTAGTTCTAGTCTTCACCTCTCCCACCTCTTGATCTCCAGTGCTGCTGCTCCCTGCTCCTTATAGCTGGACATTGGGCACACTTACAATGCTGGGCACAAGAGGCATGAGGTCTTCCCACCCATGCTCACTGAGGTAGTCCAGGGTGTGTACTAAGTTTAGTTATTAGTTCTAAGAGACAATTGGAGGAGTTTCTTGGGTCTTCTGTGTGGAGTATGTTGTCATCTCTCTGTCTCCAGGACTGCTGCTTTTCATATAATTTGTTGCTATGGGTTCATACAAGGTTCATATATGCAAGCAGTATGGAGTCCCTCTTGGCCCTCATATTAGTAGTTTAGAGTGGGTCATGAAGCCCGTGGACTCAGCCCATTGCTGTTGGGAACCCGTGTTGGGTGCGAGAGCTGCCCAGTCTCAAGCTGTTCACAGAGGCAGTTCAGGGTGGGAGCTGGAGCCCGGTACCTCAGCTCGTGCTTCCTGCTTGGTGTTGGAGTGAGAAGGGCGTGGGGCCATCTGGCCCACCTCTGTCTGCACCTCACTCTTACTGTTGTGCTCCAGTTCCTGTTTGTTCAGTGGCTGGATCACTGGGTATTGCTGTGGCCCTAGGGTCACTGCCTCTGCTCTCTGCTGCTCTGTGCTGGTAGTTACTCTCACAGGGGAGAGGTAGCAGGCCACAGCCTTGGGGCAGGTGCAGAGCTGGATGTGGAGGGCTGTGTGCTGATTGCTTTGTCTCCACCTTACCTCAGGGCGCTGATTAGAATGGGTCACAGCAGAGTGGGCGTTCTGTTTTAGTGGCTGTTGTACCTTTTCATCATCAAGCTGGGTTTGACAACATCTCCCAACTGCTGCTGCTTCTTTTCCAGGCTGCACTTTCTCTGCTCCGGTTTTGGCCCAGCTCTCGGAATTCCGCTGTCCTCTGGCCAAGTCGGGAGACTCCTGCAAGTGTGGGCTTCCGAAGCTGAAGCTTTGAGTGTAGGAATGAGGCAGCGGGCTGAGGGTGTGTGTGGAGTGGTGACTCCCTCTTTCTTCTCCTCCTCTTCCTCTAACTGTGCCATGGTGGTCGCCTGAGTTTTCCTCTGGGAGGGATCTTGTTTGCTTTTTCTGAGGGCTTCAATTCTCATTTCAAATGCTTCCTGGGACCAGGGGACCCACTTCTCTCCTTCTTGTTTTTCTCATGTTGCTACATTCCAGTGTCTGGATGGTGATCCTCTGGAGGATATTTCTCTGCTGCTTACTTGGTTGCCATCTTCCCAAAAGTCCAATTACCATTATCTCTGTAAAGAGTTTTGTTTTTATTGTCATTTGCGCCATCTCTAGATTTCTCATTGACCCCAATTAATCTTACTTTGCTTTGCTTCGTGTTGTAGCTGTTGGATTGATTTTGCATGATCTTTTGCTAATTTTAGGATATCTTGCTTTTCATTATCATTGTCTGTAATTCTATATTCAAGATCTGAAATCCTATCCTCTCTTTTGTTCAACCTGTTGTATGTACTTTCTTTTTTTAAAAGTATAAAAGAAAAACAAACAAAACAAAAACCAAAAAAACCAGACAAACAAAAAAAAAAACATTAACAAAAAGACACAAAGTAGCACAAGAGCAGTACAATCAAATTTGAATTATAGACAAAGTGACAGGGAATCACCAATGGCTGCTGTATTACACATTGATAACTTCAAAGTGCATGCTCCTGAAATCACTTATAGACAGACAATCTTGATCAAACAATCAATCATGAACTGTTCCTTACCATAAAGCGACACAAGTCAATAGTGGCACCATGTTAGCCATCCTGCATACACATATATAGATATATATTTGTTCCTTTCTTTCTTTTCTTGCTCCCTTCATCCCACTTACTCCTTACTTTTGAGCAGATACCCTTCATAACTCCTAATTTATATTCCCACTTTCAGATTCTTACACCAGTGATACAATTCGTTGCCTGCACATTAACCTCGGATTTATTTCACTTATGAGTATGGTGCCTAATTTTGAACATTTGCCTACAAAAGCCCCAAATCTGTCTCTCTTCATAGCTGAGTAATATTCCATTATATAAAAACGTTGCATGTACTTTCAGTGGAAGTTTTATTCTCTTGGATTTCTATTTGGTTTCATTTCATGGATTCTATTTCTTTCCTATTTGTTTACATCTTTTTTTAAGCTCTTCTGCTCTTTTCTCTGTGTCTTCTGTCTTCTCTAACATCTTTGATTTTAGGCATCATTTCTTTCTGTACCTGAGGGATTATTTTCTCCCTAGCCTTTTCCACTTGGTTTCTCACTTCTGCTGCTGTCAGTTCCAAAAGTTCCTGTGTTTGCTTTCCGATGTCATCTATCTCCTTGAGTCCTGGGCTTGTCCTCAGTGAGCTGGGGGTCTGGGGTTGCATTCTGCTTCTGCATCTTGTCATTTTCTACTTTTTCTTTTGTTTTCTATGTTGAGCCTTGCTAGTTTCTTATGATCTATAGCTTTATCACTAGTATTTATATTTTCCCAGAGGGTGTCTGTTCTTCAGGGATGTCTTCTAGATGTAGGTGGTTTCTTATAGCTATCCCAAGGCCTTCGCATCCCAATTGGCAAAGGATGCAAGATTCCTAATTGGCTCAGCTAATCCTTTGGTACTGGGCTGTGGTGGTGATTATGACTTCATATAATCACAGTGTTATCATCCAGGGGAGAAAAATGTTTATAACATGTGTGACATCTTGGCTAAAGGAGTATGGTTAGTAATAACAACAGTTGCAAGTGAAGCCTAGCTGCTAATAAACTATGGTAACCAATAACCTGTTACCTTTGACCATGGTAGTAAACTCTAAAAGTATGTAACAAATTCAAACATATACTGTGCACTTGTATGCAGTGATTTTCCCCTTAGTCAGGTGATTTTACCCTTCTGTTGGGAACAGGGTGGTTAGGATGGTTAGGGGATGGACTAAAGTAATGAGTGACATCAAATATAGTAGATCCAGGGCTGGAAATTAAAGGGCAATCACCCAAATTTTTGGAAACTGGAAGACACAGGAGGGAAAGAATAAAACAGAATACAAAGGAGCAGTCAGAAAGGGCAGAGACAGTGTTCGCACACGTGGAAGTTTAAATTGAAGTAGTGGAGGAAAGAGAAAGTGAGTCTATAGAAGAGAATGAGAAAAAGGGTAAGAAACTTAGACAATGAAAAAAGAAGAGGAAAAGAGAAAGAATGAAAATGAATGAAAGTAAAAAAAAGAACAAAAAAGGAGATGAGAGAAAGAGCGGAGAGAAAAATAGAAGTAAAAAACCCCCAAATACAAAGACAACTACTGAACACAGCAGAAAACAAGATGACATACAATCAGACAGGAGAGGGAGGTCCAATCAGACAAACAAGGGAGAGTGAAAGCAGTAAAACACCTCTGGTGCTCAGAGTTCTGTGACAGTGTCCACATTTAATCCCAGAAATGTGTTGGGTATGGAGCTGATCTTGGCCTCTGGATGTGGGGCCTGGGACTGGACTTCTGCTGGTGGAGTTCTCCAGAGTTCAACTATTGGGTCCTCACTGCTGTGTCAGGTATTTCCTCGCTGCTGCTCACACCAATCACTGCCCTCCAAGGGCGTGTGTGTGCCTGTGCACCTGGGACATGGCGATTGTCCTGGGTCTCAGGTCTTGCAGTTCCTGTCAGTCTCCTCAACAAAGGCATGTGTACTTACACTCCTCTCGAAGGTCCTGCTGTCCCCAAGACAATGGAGGTTGCTCAGAGCGTGGACTCTCACTCAGCTCACAGGCCCTGCTGTCTGAGACCGGGTGGGGGAAGCACAGAGCATGCACTCACACTCTGCCTGCGGGCCCCATTGTCCTGCAGAGAGAACCATAAAGGGTTATTGTATCAGACTATATAAAGAATCCTTACCACTCCTACAAAATAAATCCTTCCAAGAAAACCTAACTTTCAAAATGGACTAAGAGTCTACATAGAAACTTCTTTAAAGAAATACATATGACCAGTAAGTATAAGGAAAAAACAGGTAAAAATCAACAGCCATCAGAGGACTGCAGATGCAAACCACATGAGATGTCACTTAAAATCCCCCAGGTTGGCTGTAGTAAAAAGAACACAACAATTTGTAGCAAGGAAATGGAAAAAATGGAACACTTGAGTACTGCTGGTGGGAATATAAAATGGTGCAGTTGCTTTGGATAATAATTAGATGCTTCTTTATATATAATTAACATGTAATGCATAAACTTTATTTCCAGGTATCCAAGAGAAATGAAAACATATGCCTACCCAAAAATTTATATTTGAATAATCATAGAACATCATTTTTAATAGCCAAAATGTGGAAGCAACCTATATGCCCATCAGTTGACAAATGGATAACAATTATATGTGATTTATCCATACAAAGAGGTACTATTTGGCTATAAAAATGGATAAAATAATTATACATTTTACAACACGAATGAGTCTCAAAAATATGTTAAGAAGATAATTTAAAAGGCCACATATTGTGTGATTTCATTTATGTAAAATATTCAGAACATGGAAATCTATACAAACAGAAGATCAGTGATTTCTAAGGGTTAGAGATTAGGTGAAAACAGAGAATTATTTATAAAGAATGTGGTATTTTTTTTATAGGTGATGATGAAAAATTGTGTGCTAGTGGTTATGCAACTTTAAATACATTAAAATTATTGAGTTGTATACTTTAATTGATTGTATGATATGTGAATTATATCTCTGTAAAGCTGTTCATTAAAACATTATCCATTGGAACAGGTTGGGCTATTTAAAAAAATAGTGCATAAGGCTAGGTATCATGGCACACTGTAATTTCAGCACTCAGGAGGCTGAGGCAGGAGGATTGTTATGAGATCAAGACCAGCCTGGGCTACAAAGTGAGTTCAAGGCTAGCCTGAACTGCATAGCGAGACCCTGTCTGAAAAAGGCAAAAAAAGTGCGTGTCAGTAATACTGAATAATGAAATTTATTTTGGTATATTGGTATAGGTGTATAACATTGGATTACTGTCATCTGGATTACCACCCCCTCTATGAACTCACTCCTCCCCCTTTGCTCATCTGTAAAAGTCTACCTTGTTGGTTCCTGTCTATTTGCCTGGCTTGCTTGCTGTCAATTGCTCATACAAGAGAAACCATGTGATATTTAAGTTTCTAAGACTGGCTTAACTCACTCAACACGATAGTCCCCGGTTCCTTTCATTTTCTTACCAAGGACATAATTTCATTCGTCTTTATAGCTGAGTAATATTTACTTATGATATTAAATTATCTATCTTATCCATCATCTGTCTAGTTTTTTATCCATTCATCTGTTGATGAGCACTGAGGCTACTTCTACAAGTTAGAAGTGTGTAGGGCTGGGGATATAGCTCAGTGGAACAGCACATGCCCGGTAAATGCAAGATCCTGAGTTCGGTTCCTGGTACAAAAAAAACCATATAAATTAAACTGCAAACAACATGGATATTTATTGTCATTGTAGTATTGTTTTTGATTCTTTCAGGAGTGCATCAAGGCGTATTATAGCTGAATAAAATGATATTTCTATGTCTTAGTCACTTTTCTCATCACCAGGACACAACACCTGATACCTGCAGTTCAAAATGAGAAAGAGCTGTTCTGACTCTCTGTTTACAGAGGCTGCAGTCCGTAGCTGGCTGGCCCCATGGCAAATTGGCACGGCAGACGGCTCTGCTCACGACAGGACTTCCAGCAAGCATGGGGCAGGGAGGAGCTGGCGAGGGAGGTAAAGTCTTCCAGGCCATGTACAGTGACCTACCTCTTCAAACAAGATCCTACCTCCTAACAGCAAGCCAGCTATAAGCCCCATAATGCAATGACCTTTCCAAGGCCCCACCTATGAGCACATGAGACTCTTAGGGGACATTCTACACACACATACACACATACACACACACACACACACACACACACACACACCATTTTATTTGTAGTTTTTGAAGAATTACTATAGTTCTTTCCACAGTGGTTGTCGTAATTGACATTCTCACTAGCAGTGTAATGAGAATCCTCCCACATTCTCAACAGCATTCACTGATTTGTTTATTCTTGATCATAGCCAGTCTTACTGGATGAGCTGGAATCTCAGTGCAGTTTTGATTTGCATTTACCTGATAGCTAACGATGTTGAACTTTTTTTTCGTATACTTACTGGGTGACATTTGTTTTTTATTTTCAGAAGCATCTGCTCATTTGTCCATTTGTTGATTAGGTTGTTTTTATGGAGATAAGTGTTTTAAGTACTTTATCCATTCTTTTTTTTTTTTTTTTTTTGAACTGAGAATCAAACTCAGGACCTTGCACTTGCCAGGCAGGTGCTTATGCCACTGAGCTATATCCCCAGCCCTCTTTATCCATTCTAGATGTTAGTCCTCGAGGGGGAGTATTTGGTAGAGATTTTCCTCCTATTCTGTAGATTGTTTATTCACTCTGTTGATTGTTTTCTTTGTTATGCAGAAGTTTTAAATTTTATGTAGTCCTATTTGTTGATTATTGATTTTATTTTCTGTCCTTATTGGGGTCTTTCTTACTCTGAAGTTTTTGCCTGAGCCTATGTCTTCAAGTGTTTCTCCTATATTCTAGCAGTTTTAGTTTCTCATCTTATATCTAGGTCTTTCACCCATTTTGTTTTGATTTTAGGATAGAGTGAGAGAGCTAGTTTAGTAAAGAGTGAGAGAATCTAGTTTCAATCTTCTGTATGTAAATATCCATTCTTCCCAACACCATTTGTCGGTTTATCTTTTCCCCAGTATGTTTTTGGCCTCTTGGTCAAACATCAGATGGGTTTGGCTGTTCTAGATCTTTTATGCTTCCAAATGAATGTTCTGATTGTTTTTCCTAGTTATGTGAAGAATGTTATTAATATTTTAATAGGGATTTCATGGAATCTGTAGATTTTTGTAATATGGCCGTTTTAAGAATTCTGGTTCTGCTGAGCTGTGAACCCAGATCTTTCTGTTTTCTAATGTCTTCATCTGTTTTCTTCAATGTTATGAATTTTTGTTACACAGATCTTCTTTCACCTTTTTGGTTAGGTTGTTTCCTTAGTTGTTGTTGTTGTTCTTTTGGTCTCAGGAATTGAAATCATGACCTTGTACTTACCAGGCAGGCCCTGTGCCACTGAGCTATATCCCCGACTGTCTTTAGTATTGTTTTTTGATGGTATTGTTAGTGAAGTTTTCTGATTTCTTTCTTGTTGGGTTCATTATTGATGAATAGTAAAGCTATTATTTTTGTGTATTGATTTTGTATTCTGCCTCTTTGCAGAATTTATTTATTAGAATTTATTTTTGAGGGGCTGGGGATATAGCTCAGTGGAATAAGCGCCTGCCTAGCAAGCGCGGGGTCCTGAGTTCGATCCCCAGTACCGCCAAAAAAAAAAAATAAATAAATAAATAAACCAAAAAAATAAATAAATAAAATAAAAAAAAAGAATTTATTTTTGTGATGAAGTTTCTCTGAGTATTCTGTATAAAAGATCATGTTGTCCATAGATAGGATAACTTTTTTCTTCCTTTGTATCTGTTTTATTTCTTTTTCTTATGTGATTACTCTGGCTAAAGTTTCAAGCACTATATTGAAAAGGAGTAGTGAGAGTAGACACCCTTGTTTCATTGCTGATTTTAGAGGAAGTGTTTTCAGTCTTCCCCATTCAGTGTTATGTGGACTATGGATATGTTGTGTTTGGCTTGTATCAACTTGAGGGAATAGCCTTCTATATCTACTTTCTTCACAGTTTTTGTCATGACAAGATGCTGAATCTTGTTGAAGGCTTTTAATGCATTTATAGGGATGATCATAGGATTTTATATTCGATTCTATTTATGCAGTGCACTACATTTATTGATTTATGTCTGTTGAACTATCTTTGCATCCCTGGTATAAAACCAATTTGGTTATGATGTATTTTTAAAAATATGCTGTTGAATTCCATTGCAGGAATCTGATTTTGCATTTATATTCCTCAAGGATGTTGATCTTTTCCTTTCTTTTTATTTTTGATTCTTTACCTGGTTTTGGTCTCAAGAAAATGCAGTCTTCATAGCATTGACTTGCAGGTGGAGCCAATGGGAGGTTCATAAAACACAGGCGGATGCTCCTAAAGGACATTACGGGATCCCAGTCCCTTCACTGTTAGTCCTCTAATCATGAGGTGATGGAAGTACTAGTATCTCACCAATTTACAGATGAATAAACAAAAGACCCACAGTGTTTTGAAGAAAAAGCTAAATAACAAGCAATCAAGCACAAGCAAGACAGTCCACATTCTCAGCCATTGTAGCTAAGTAAGC
Organism: Dinomys branickii; assembly: GCA_004027595.1. NCBI lineage: Eukaryota > Metazoa > Chordata > Mammalia > Rodentia > Dinomyidae > Dinomys > Dinomys branickii. The sequence continues at coordinate 35,244 of PVLD010015112.1, read as the reverse complement.
AATTGCTTAAGGTTATATGGAGCAGATATTGCCCTCATCGCTTTACATACAAATCTTTTCATCGTACTAAAGCAAGCATCCAGACAACCAAGCAACTTTAAGTCGTGATGTTACCAAATTTAGCAATATAGAGACCTGATTTCTAATTCCAACTGAAAAATCTTCATTAGCTTTGTTTGTTGCCTTGACCTATGGCCTTGTGGCTCTGAGCTTGCTTACTTTTTATAAAATAGAGATGGTTTAGGGTGAAGCTATAATACAGAACGCCTAAACTGTTCCCAGGAAATTTGAAATGATGCAGGTGCTGGATGGAATTTCTTTTCCTGTTCCATAGCTGTGTTCAGTAGGCCTAATGCTTAAATAAATCAAATGTCTAATCAAGAAATTATTTTCATGCTCAGAATCGCAGGTTTTTGTACTTCACATAGTTTGGTTTTATTCTTTACTGTAAGAAAGCTTAATAGCAAAAGTGATTTAAGGTTTTGTTGTTTTTTTAAGGGGGTCATGGTTTAATTCATGGGTACTTTTAGAAGCTCAAATATAATCCCATTGCCTTTATTTTTCTAATTAAACTATTTGTAAATATTTTGAAAATATAAAATATTCCTCAATGGTTGTGCCTTACACTGGTTTTATTTGAAGTTAAAATGGATCCCATTTCATCATGGCTGTCTGTAGGTTAGGTGCATGCTAATACCTCGTAAAATCAAATTGGGGGAAAAAAGCAAAGGATGAACACATAGGATTATTTGACCAGTGAGGAATTCATAAACGTGACATTAAAGATAAATTGAACCTTAAGAGAAAAAGAGAGATGTTAATTGTTCCAAGCTCATAGAATTTTATAGAAAGTATCTGCAAAAATGGTTTTAATAATATTTTGGTATGTGGTAAGCATTAAAGAAAAATATCTGTCAATATGAAAATTGCACTTACCTTAAAATTAGTTTAGTGTTCACCAACATATTCCTCTAATTATTGTATGTCCAGACTTTATTTATTTACTTTTTCGTCTTTTTGAGACAGGGTCTCACTATGCAGCTCAGGCTGGCCTTGAGCTCATTTTGTAGCCCAAGCTGGTCTCGAACTCACAGTTCAAGACCTGTAATCCCAAATTCTGGGATTACAGGTGTGAGCCACCACACCCAGCCAGACTTTATTTTTTAAAGCAGATTTAGATTCTAGAAAAATTGAGAGATTCCCATAGGCTTTGTCCTCTTTGCTTCTGACATGCATGATTTCCCCCATTACCAACTCCCCTCAGCAGAATGCTACATTTGTTCCAACTGATGGATCAACACTGATACCTCATAACACTCACCATCCCTAGTTTGACTTGGGGTTCACCTTAGGTTGCGCACATTCTATATGAGTTTGGACAAACGTAAAATGCCACATATTTATGATAGTGCCATACAGAACACTTTCACTGTCCTAGAAATCCTCATGCTCTGTGTATTCATCCTTCCCTCCCATTGATCCTGATATTAACCACGATATCTTTACTATCTCCATAGTTTTGTCTTTTCTAGAATGTCATATAATTGGAATTGTACAATATGTAGTCCTTTAAGATTGGCCTCTTTCACTAAGCCACATGCATTTAGGATTCCTCCAACTCTTTTTATAGCTTGATAACTTTGTTTTCTTTTTGAGACAGGGTCTCCCTGTATACTTCAGGCTGGCCTTGAACTCACTGTGTATCCCAGGCTGGCCTCAAACTCACAGCAACCTATTGCCTCGGCCTCCAAAGTGGTAGGATTACAGGCATATGCACCATCCTCATCTGCTTTTGAGCCTTGAGTAATATTCTATTCCTAGATTTTCCATTGTTTGTGTGCCATTTGGCTATTGAAGGACAGTTTTGTTGTTTCTAAGTTTTGGAAATTATGGTTAAAGCTGCTATAAACATATATGTGCAGGATTCTGCATGTGCATAAATTTTCAACTCCTTTGGACAAAGTCCAATAAGCATGATTACTACTATTATTTAGTTTTGTAAGAAACTACTGAACTGTCTTCCAAAATAACTGTACTATTTTGCCAGTGAACTTTAAAATATATTTGTTGATGTCCACCAAATACTTCCCTGGGGTTTTTATTGAAACTTTATCTAATCTATAGTTTGGGTTGAGAAGAACTGAAGTTCTGACAGTTTGTCTTCCTATTATCCAAGGACATGGAATAGCTCTCCATTTATTCAGTTCTTTGATTTTGTTCATCAGGTTTTGTAGTTTCTCTAATATCTTACACATATTTTGTTATACATGATCTTACACATATTTTGTTAGACTTCTGCCTGAGTATTTTACTTTCTGAGTGCTAATGTTAAATGGTATTGTGCTTTTAATTTCAAATTCCATTTTAATTGCTGGTATGCAAGACAGCAATTGACTTTGACTATTAATCTTGTCTCTTAAAGCTTTACTGTAATTCTTTAAGGGTTTTATTGATTCTTTCATATTTTCTGCATAGACAGCCACCTTATTGTTGACTCTCTTGTAAAATTGTTATTGCCTTGCTTCCTGGTAGTGGAGGAGATGTGACCACTGACCTTTAGGAAAAAAGTTGCATGATTAATATTACAATATGGAGTGCTTAACTTTATGAGGCTTCCTGTGTTTTACAATCCAGTGATCCTATTGTCAGGTTTAACTATCTCAAGTTCGTTGGATGCAGGCTACTCTAGCCCTGTATCTTCAAAATATCATTCTATTACTTAATTAGCTCTGAGTAATTCTTATATTAGTCCATCTAGCTGATATTACTTCAGTTTTATTTCTAAGAGGAAAAAATTGCCTATTCTCATTATGACAAAGTTTTCCTCATTGTCCTTTACTGACAGTATCCATTTATCCTCAGTGGTCCAGAGCAAATTAAACAACACAAGGACAGGAAATAAAGGAACAGCATGCTTTGCAAAACAAATGTAGCAACAAATGTACATTCTCTCTACACATATCAGGAGCAAGCTTTTAAAAGATATATATTTTATGAGCTGAGGGTAAGTTGGAGATATTTTGTCCTTTTAACACAGAAATACTGTATATTTCTTAAAAAAAGGACATTCCTTTGCATACCCAGTTACCAAGATCATGAAATTTAACGCTGATATGATACTAATTTATAATCCCCAGACCATATTCAAATTTTGCGTATTGTTCTAAGAATAACTACTTATTATCTTCCATAGTTTATTTGTCTAGTATAAATTTCGGTGGCGGGTTATGACTGCATTTAGTTGTCATGTCTCTTCGATCACCTTTGGAACATTTCCTTAGTTTTTTATTTGTTTGTTTTCTAATCTTGCTAGTTTCGAAAAGTATCAAAAGAAGCTGGCTATTTTATAGACTATCTTTAAATTTGGCTAGTCTGATTTTCCCTCATAATTAGATTGATATGATTTACTTTTTGTTTATTGATTTATTTTTATTTTTACCACAGAAATGATATTCTAACCTCAGTGTATCGTACCAGAAGGCACAAGGAATCAATTTGTCCCCGTTGGTGATGGTGAAGTGATTATCTTCTAGGTCTTCCAACTGTAAAATTATTGTATCTTTGAGTTTATTATGTAATTTGTGATGAGACTGTGTAAATATCCTATACTCATCCAACTTTACCCATAACACCTAAATACCCACTACAACTTTGCCTAGTGCCTACAATAACCTTCAACTGTGACTATTTTCTAGTTAACATCATTCTTCTGTATTCATTTTTTGGCATCCTACTGTGGAGAAGAGCTTTCCATTCTTATTTGTGTCATAACTGGTGCCAACATTTAAATTTTATTCTATGAAATCTAATCCACTGTTATCATTCAAAGTTTTCATCTTCAAAACAACCTTTCAGATTTGGTAATGGAAAAATTCATCAAGAATGTGATGTTTTCATATATTCCTATCATTATTGCATACTATCTAGATTTTAGTATGACAAGATACTTTCAGTTAATCTTGTCTTTTCCCTGTTCCAATTCTGTTATCAGTTACTTTTCCAAAGAGTTATAATTTCTTCTGGTTGAGGATGTTATTTAGAAGCTGAGACCTGGTATTTAGTTGTGACCATTGCTATTGAGGTTTCATTGCTCTTAGGTCCTCTCAGTACTTGCATGTTGAAGAAAATTTCTGGTCACTTGTTGGAACATTCAGTGATTTATTTGTGGCTTAAAAGAATAAACATTCTTCCTTTAATTTGTGAAAACTAGGAAGAACTTTAACAAATGAAAAAATCATATTAAGCTGAGCATGATGGCACCTGCCTGTAATCCCAATACTCAGAAGGCTGAGGCGGGAGGATTGCTGTGACTGTGAGTCCAGCCTGGGCTACAAGGTGAGCTCAAGGCCAGCCTGAGATAAACAGCAAGACCTTGTCTCAAACAAACAGAAAAAATGAAATCGTACGCTTTAGATTTTTAGGGACTTCTTTTCTTTGTAGTCTATTAAGTATTCCTTTTCTTGTTGTTGCCACTTTCATTGTTTTGAGACAGGGTTTCACTCTGTAGTTCAAACTGACCTTGAACTCACTATGTAGCCCAAACTGGCCTTGAGCTTATGCTGATCCTCCTGCCTGAGCCTCCTGAGAACTGGGATTCCATGCCCTGCTAGTTTGTTTAGTGTTCTATTCTCTAATTATTTCCAAAAACCATAGTTAAGAATTGCTGGAGGAGGAGAAAAGAAAAGTTTGCTCTTATGAGTTCTTTGCAAGTGTTTTAGGGGATCTATAGTTCACTTTCTGTTGACTCTTTAAAAGTTTGATATAATTGGATCTTTGGGACATTATCCCTGAAGGATCTGAAGTTTCAGACCTCTGTATATTATAGCTTCTGAACTTTAAATTGTTCAGGGACAACAGGTATTCCCCCAAAGCAACAAATGGTTTAAATTTACATAGCATTTCAGTTGCTACCTTTTCATATTTTTAGTTATGGTGCCATCAGTTGATAATTTAGAAAGAAATGAAGTTTGAAAGAAATGTATTGACTTTTACATAATAACATTTTTCTTTTTAATAACATAGGTGCATTCATTCTTGCACACAGCCAACTTTATAAAGCATATAAAATACTTTGTAAAGTACTTTTTATTTGGAGTTAGTGACAAGGTAATTAGAATTCAGGAAGGAAGATAAATTTTTCTCGGTTACTATTTTTAAGCAACAGAAAGTATCAAATCCCAAACAACTGGGCCGATTTCTCATTCTAAAGATAGTGTTTGCTAGTCTTATCAGTAGCACAAAAACCAAGTTTCTTTAAAGTAATCTTTTATAATAACTTATCATTGTTTTGGTATGGAATCCATTAAATCAAATCTCTTGTAGATAAATCTGTAAGAAATAATTTGATAGCTAATAAATGAACAAGAATCAAGTACTGTGAAGGAAGAACATAGAACTCTTACTAAGAAAAGTAGAAGCACTGTATGTTCTATAACCATGGAGGGAAATAATACCGACTAAAATTCTCTACAACACTTAAGGGACTTCAGCATCACTGACAGTGTGTGGATGTTCAATGTCAGTGCATTGGGATTAATGACAAAAAGAGAAAATAAATAAACGAGAAATGGAAGTCCTTACTGGCAGGCTGGAAATGAGACAGAGTGGAGAGAGAAACCAATATAATTATGTGATATAAGAGAAACAATTTGCAAAACATTTTTTTCAGTGCTGGTGATTGAACCCAAGGCCTCACTTGCTAGGCCAGCACTGTACCACTGAACAAGGTTACTGGCCCACGTTTGAAAATGTTTGTGCTTTTATCACAAATAAGATACTGTCACAGCAGTACTATCGTCTTGATTACCATCTACACCAGCTTTTTAAATATTGAGAACTGGGAGAATGAGTGCATTGACTGAAATTGAGATATAAGGAAAAAGTGACAGTGATGAGAAAGTGAGGACCAAAATATAACTAACTTTATGATTGAAGGATTCATCTGTGAAAGCAAGAGTAGGAAGAGGGTGGTACTGTGCACGGGTGACAGTGCAGGGAATCTCTAAGAGCATGCATATTTAATAACAGAATAGGGAGAATTAGCAGAGAAAGAAAGTGCTTGAAAGTGATAAAGAGTAATATAATTATGAAGTAAGGTAAGTTTTCTCAATGGTTTCATTAGTGTGACATCTAAAAATACTTGAAGTGACTTACTTTTAACAATATAATCTTTAATTCTATGCTCAAAGAAATATATAGTCATTCTCTAAAGGACTTTAATTTCTGCATTTTCTAGATGTTCATGAATTTTACAAGTGTATTATCTGTGTGCAACTTTCAGAATCACAAGGGTATGTGGTTCAGTAGCGAAGTAAACTGTGTAATGGACATGTTAGTGCTTCAATGAAGTGGGTTATTTTGTGTGACTTAAAAATGGAATCTTATGTATAATTATGATACTTTGAACAATGAATTATCCTTTTGGAAAAAAGTATGTAAACCCCTAAGTTGTCAGCTGGAAGGGAGAGAGCTCATTTAAACCCAGAACTTCATAGGTATTGGTTTAAAATTTATTTATGTGTTGCTTTCACCACACCTCTTTCAGTAAAGATTATTGCTAATTTTTATTATACATATGAGCTTCCTTTCCCTCACTTACAATGTATTCAATGGCAAGTTATATTTTTCCTCATTCAGTTACTGTAAAATTTTTATTGAAAACTTACTGTGCCAGAGATAGTCTTATGAGCTGAGATTAAAATACTAAGTAGGTTTATTCTCATTTTAGATTCACTGTTTTGGATTCACCACATTTTGTTGTGGAAGAAGCAGCTTTTATGTAGTTTAAATCTATTTTTCCCTCTTAGATCAGTGTGTGCATAGCCTGTGTCTCCCCGCAATAACATTGTCTTCAGACTAGTAAGAATAAGTTTGAGTACTGTCATAAGGAAACACTACACCTTATCCGTTTCTTTGTGTCTTTAGATGAAATGAGAATCATAGTAAATAACTATAGATGAAAGAAAGAAAATGCCACAAGAGAATTTCACCATTTGGAGCTTCTTTTTCCTGGAGGGATTTTCTCGCTATCCAAGATTAGAGATTGCTCTCTTCATCTTCAGCCTTATGATGTATCTGCTTACCCTTTTGGGTAACAGCACCCTTATTTTAACCATTAGCCTAGACTCGCGCCTTCAAATGCCCATGTACTTCTTCCTTGGAAACCTCTCCTTCATGGATATCTGTTACACATCTGCTTCTATTCCTACTTTGTTAGTGAACTTGCTGTCATCCCAGAAAACGATTTTCTTTTCTGGGTGTGCTATACAGATGTATCTTTCCCTGGCTATGGGCTCCACGGAGTGTGTTCTGCTAGCTGTGATGGCATATGACCGTTTTGTGGCCATTTGCAACCCCCTGAGATACCCCACCATCATGAGCCGGCAGGTCTGTGTACTGATGGCCAGTGTTTCCTGGATGACGGGCTGTCTGACTGCCCTGCTGGAAAGCAGTTTAGCCCTGAAGGCACCCCTCTGCGGGAATCTCATTGATCATTTTACTTGTGAAATTCTGGCAGTGCTAAAGTTAGCTTGCAGCAGTTCACTGCTCATGGACATGATCATGCTGGTGGTCAGCGTTCTCCTCCTGCCCATTCCAATGCTCTTAATTTGCATCTCTTATGTTTTCATCCTTTCCACTATTCTGAGGATCAGCTCAGCAGAGGGAAGAAGCAAGGCCTTTTCTACTTGTGGTGCGCACTTGACTGTGGTGATTTTATATTATGGGGCTGCCCTCTCCATGTACCTAAAGCCTTCTTCATCAAGCTCACAAGAAGTAGACAAAATCATTTCCTTGCTTTATGGAGTACTTACTCCTATGTTGAACCCCATAATTTACAGTTTAAGAAACAAGGAGGTCAAAGACGCTGTGAAAAAACTGCTGGGTAAAATATAATTGCATCAAACACACGAACATCTCCGACTGGAATCCTATCGTTTTACCAAGGAAGTGCCTCTGGCAGGACTCACTAGAGAAATTCCAGACACTACAAAACCCCTCAGTGCTCTGACTTGAACGTTACCTCTCTAATCTTAGATTGTTAGGTACAAAGTAATTGCCTGGAACAATAGCAGGTTCCAATCTGCACTTTTCAATATTTCCTGTCTTTGATGTTTCATGTGAGAAGTTTTGAGCTACAGAGTCATCAAATGTTTGCGCTGGGAGGAAATTTTGACAAAATTAGTCAGTGAACGTTAGTGTCAGTGGAAACTTCTATACCTTTTTGGCTTACATCCTTGTTTGAATGAGGTGGGAGCATAAACAGACAAACAAACAAACAGAATGGATAGTACAGATTGGCCTTGATTCTAGAAATGAGGAAACAAAATCAAATAAAAGTTGAGAGAAGCATTTAACATCGCACAGCTGCAGAACTGGGACAGCAGCAGCCTCCTGACTTGGCCAGAGATTGTTTCATTACACGGTGGCAACTCCCAGCTACTCTTGTTATTCAAAACTCTTTTCCCAAGTGGTTCATTCAGTGATACGTACTCGATTTTTTTCCTGCCATTCTTGTTTTCCTAAGCCCAGAGATACGTATGCAAATTTTGTCTGCATCTATATTATACTTTCCATATCCTGCATTTTTCATGCACATTTGTATTTTTTTCTTCATTGGATGATTGAATTCACAAGGCTTTTTATGTTTGGAGCAGTCCTTCAGTAAATGGATTTACTAGCATAATTAATAAAACATTTACTTCATCTAACAAACAAGTATCACTGTGCAAATTATGAAGAAAAAAATAACAAGGGTGATAAAATACATGGCTTTATAAACATAAAGATTACAGAGACATTATTTAAATTAATTATATTAAATCTTTTATTTGTATAGAAAAATTGTTTATTTAAAATACAAATTCTGGGCCCTACTCCCAGATGTTGTGATCCGGTCACTCTAGGATGGGTACTCAATAATCTGCATCTACAACAGAGTTGCAAGAAATTCTATTGTGAGATGATCTCATTTTGTTTCTGGCAAAAACCTTATTTTCTTCTTTTCCTTTTTTGATTTAAATTCTCTCCTTTTTCTTTCCTATTTCTCTCTTTTTCATTTCCACTGAAATAGGAAGTGATGATGGGGCCACGATGGGAACGAAAAGTAGATGTTGTGGGGAGGCGCAGAGACTGTTCCTTTCAGAGCGGCAGGGAGATCTTTTATCGCATGGAACCAAAAGAAAGCCAACAATATAGGGAGTAGGGAGAGAGGGAAGAGTGGCAGGTGATGCACCTATGGAGGCAGGCCAAGTCCAGACCACCCAGACCTTAAATATATTAAACTGCTATTGAATGGCTTGAGCATTAGTTTAGCAAGTATTTTGATAGAAAATTCCTCTAGCTACTGATTATAGATGGCAAGAGGTGATACAGGGTGAGCAAACAAGAGAACATTGTGGTAACCCACGTGAAAGTTTGAACTAGCAGTGGCAGTAAAGAAAAAGGATAGTGGATGGATATATTGAAAGCTATTGTAAAAAGTGACTGACAGTTGAAGTGGTAATGTCAGCAAGACTAAATATGGGTGGCGAGAGAGAAGATATCTAAGATGACTCTGGGGTTTCTGTTGTAGAATAGAAGAATGATGCTGTCATGGACTGATGGAAGGAATCCTCAAAGAGGAGCAGTTCAAGAGTGAAACATGATTTGTATTTTAGACATTTGTATTTTACAAGTTTGTCATTATTTTGAGATACACAGTGGACACCAAGGAGTTGGCTGGATATGCTAGTCTGGGATTGAAAAGAAAGGTTAACCTGGAGATATAAAGTTTGTACATACAGTACATAATAATTTAAGTAATGAACTTGGTTAATGAACATTAACTAGAGAAAGAACATAGAGTAAAATTTAAAATGAACCTAGAGGAATGTTAATAATATTAAAGCCCACTAATTAGGGAAAGGGACGAAGTGAGCACTGAAGAACAGCAACCCTTGAAGTAGAGGATAAAACATGGGGACAGCTTCCAGTATTGGTCAAAATGAAGTAAGAATATTTCTACTTTGTCTCTATCATTAATAGGAATTAAAAATCCTATTTCTAGAAAGCATGGAGCAATTGAGGATTCTGAAAAAGAAAGGGTAGCAGGCTGACTGGGGAAGGAAAATAGAATTCCAAGTATTACCAAGTACAAGCCAGGGGTGAATTTTCTATCCACTGTTCTTCAAGTATGGATTTACCAGGGGACCCCAGAATAACAGGAAATGCAAACCTATTAACCGGGTACAAATAGAGGCATTTTAAGAGAAGTTTTTAAAAAAACTCCCTAGGTCCACATAAGCTCCCTAAAAAGAGGAAATGGGCCCCAAGCTATTAGAAAGAGTGAAATAAATTCACTGACATTTCCTTTTTCCTGGTATACTAAACTCCCCAGGAAATCCTGTGGTGGCAGTAGCAGGATCAAGCGTTGAGGCTGAGGCGGCATCTGAAATTCACAAGAAGAGGGACCTTTTCCCTGGACCGGAGAAATGAGGAGTCCAAGAGAATAGGGAAGTCCCTGTTGCTTCCTTCTGCCCTTCAGCCTCTCACCAACTGGTATCTGGGCAGATGCATGGTGACTGTGCACTGCAGAACAGAGAACCCAAAGCACTGGTTTGTCAGCCACAGGACCAAGCAGGGGAGCTTTCAGGAGGGAGAAAATGAAAGAGATTATAGAGAGGGAGGGGCTCATTCAAAAAATTCTATGAAGTTTTACATGAGCTTCTGGGCTCATAGCAGCATGGATCTGACATGAGCTCCGGGGCTCGGCCGCTGTTAAGTCCCACACATGTCATGGGTACAGGGTATGTATGCAGGGAAGGGCAGATCGGAATAATTCTGCAAAGTCCTTGAAAACTTAGGTGACACAAGACAGATGGAAACTGGAATTCTGAGCCTAAGTCACCTGATACACACACACACACACACACACACACACACACACACACACCCCATAATTCCATTGGATTTTAACAAGACCAAGAATCAATATTCAAGATGCAATCCAAAAAAATCACTCACCTATGAGGAATTATGAAACTCAATATGTAAAAGGGAAAAGACAACACATACCAATGGCAAGGTGACAAGGGTATTGGGCTAATAAAAAAAAAGCCTTGTGGCAGATATTATAACCATGCTCTAGGTGGGACAAACATTCTTTTTTTTTTTGGCAGTACTGGGGATCGAACTCAGGACCCTGCGCTTGCTAGGCAGGCGCTTATTCCACTGAGCTATATCCCCAGCAAAGGACAAACATTCTTAAAATGAATAGAAAAATAGTGTCTCACTAAAAATAGAAGATAAAGAATGAAACAAATATATATATATAATTACTGGTTTTGGTTTTTTGAGACAAAGTCTCACTATATAGCCCAGGCTGGCCTTGAACTCATAGCAACCTCTTGTCTTGGACTCCCAAGTGCTGGGATAACAGGCACGTGCCACCACACCTAGCCCTACAAATGGGAATTTTGGAATAAAAAAAAATACAACTGAAATAAAAATATGCTTGCTGTAGTCAGGGTTTACAAGGGAAAAGATTTAATGAAGGATATATAATTTATGGGATTATTTTATAATATTCACCAAAAAAAGTCAAATGCAAAAGAGTGCAGGAGATCTGTCTACACACTAGAGTCCCAAATAGTCCAGCCCTGTATGGGTCCACTTGAAGAGCTAGAGCCCATGACAATGTCCTCCATGAATCCAGCTGGAGGCCTGGAGCCCACAACAATGTCTCATGCAGGTCTATATCAGGGACCTGCACTGGGAAGGCTTACAGATCGGGGGTGGAAGCTAGAAAGTCTGCCCCACAGGGATGAAGGATCTGTGCCAGGAGGCTGAGGGGTCTGCATTGGAGCCAGGAAGCAACACTCAAAGTAAGGACCAGAGCTCCTCCTGAAAAGGACAGTGAGGACCTGAGCTCTTCCAATGATGAGAACAGCTGAGTTCATATCAGGAAAATCAGCGAGACAAGCTTTGCCAGGAGAACCAACAGCACACCATCTTCCCTCTTGTTGTGTTTGGTATCTTCTACTGCTGTGAACTGTTGTCCCTCTGCCACGTCACCCGACCTTGGAGGCAGCTGATTATGGACTGAAATTTTCACAAACTATGAACTAAATAAATCTTTCCTCTCTTAGGGCTGGGAATATAGCTCCATGGCATAAGCGCCTGCCTGGCAAGCGTGAGGTCAAGAGTTTGATTCCCGGTAACACACACACACACACACACACACACACACACACACACACACACGGAAGAAGAAGAAGCAAAAAGAAAAAAATCTAAATCTTTCCTCCTTTAATTTTGGGTGTTGGATATTTTGTCTCAGCAACAAGAAAAGTAACTAAGACAATGCTTGATGGGCCCAGTCATAAAACATAGACAGAAAAAGAAAAAAAACCTGAATTTTAAAATAGAACAAGAGAAACCATCCAATTTAAACAACAGAAACAAAAAGCTGGGAGCTCAATGAATGACTTAGCAAGTGTTCTCTGCCTTCCATTTTTGGGAAGGTTGTGGTTTGGGGAGGTTTGGTATTAAGTTTTAAAATATTGACTAGAATTTACTAGTGGAGCTGGGGGCCCTGGGATTTGTCTGTTGGCATCCCCAGGTCAATACAAATTTTCTAGAGTCAGAGCTGATAGTTTGTGTGTTTTCAGATTGAAAATGAAGAAGTAAAATTATCCCTTGGTAGGCAACACGGTATTATTGGTAGAAAATTCTAAACAATTGGAAAGAGAAAGAAGAACAAACTATTAGGATTAATGAATGAACTGAGCAAAGCTATGGAATATAAGAACAATTCACAGAAACTAGTGGTGCTGCTACACTAGTTGTGAACAATCTGAATAGGAAATTAAGAGAAAAATTCCATTTAAGATGGCATAAAAAAGAATAAAATACTCAGGAAAATTTGTCCTAGGAATTCAAAGTTGCAACATGTGTACACTGAAAGACACAAAATTATTGCAATTAAAGAAGACTTCACTAACTGGACAGATATTCCATACTCATGTACCGGAATTTACATTTTTATAGTATCTTTAGGCATGCTTTCACATTTTATGAAAGACTGATGTGCATTGAGTGAGCATATCTGTATCTCAGTAACTTGAGAGGCCAGGCAGGGGGAAGGCAAGTTTAAGGCCAGTCAGGGCAATTTAGCGGGAACTTGTCTCAAAATAAAATAAAAGAAGGACAGAGAAGAGGTCACTTGTAGAGACTTGCTTAACTTGTGGAAGGTCCTGGGTTCAAGTCCAAGCACTGAAGAAATAAAAACTCCCTCCAAAACATGCATTTCTCAATCTTTTGGGGATGTCAAGCTAGATTTGAGGATCCACAGCCAGGTAGTGGCTATGAAATCTAGAAAGAAGAGCATGGAGTAGTCTGAAGCAAGGGTCAATACTATGATCAAGCGTTCAAAATGCTTGAGAAACCAGGCGTGGTGGTGCATGCCTGTAATGCCAGAACTCAGGAGGCTGAGGCATGGACACTCCAGTGGTGCAATTGGTTAGCATGTGGTACTTACAGAGCAGGAGGCTAAGGCAAGAGGATCGTTGTGAGTTTGAGACCAGCCTGCACTACAAAGTGAGCTCAAGGCCAGCCTGAATTGCATAGCGAGATATTGTCTCAAAAAGGCCAAAAATAAATTAAAAAGAAATGGTTCAAAATGATTGAGAAACAGTAAATTCACATACACCTATTGACTTTTTAAAAATAGATCCCCAAAACATCTCCATACGAACTTGAAAGGCATAGGAAAGATATAAGGAGGATCCTTGGGGAGTTGGGTGACAGAAGCTCTGACAATGAACTAACAATCCTCTTGTAAACTGAATTAAATTTTTTTTCATTTTAAAGAAAATAGTACAAAAAAAGAACAAAAGCAATACAAACAGAACAAACCGAGGACATTAAAAATGATACGGGGTTTCAAACCAAATGACAGGGATTAACAGTGGTTGTTATATTACCTATTGTTATCTTCAATGAAGTTGCTCGGATTACCAGATGTAAGAATAGAAGACTGATCAAACCATTAAAGGGAATAAAAAAATAATATTTTAAAAGAACATTAGAGACAATACATAGTTTCACTAGACAGGACTGTAGGAATTCACCAGTAGTTGTTATACTGCAAATTGTTGTCATCACATAAGTTGCTCAGATCACCAGATGCAAAGTTGGTGTAAATATAAAAAGAACCTTTTAATCATTAACTGTTCCCCTCAACAAACCATCAGACACCAGCAGTGCAGTTATGCCACTGATTCATATATATATGTATATAAAATACCTTAGTACTTTCTTTTTCTCTCACCCCAGTTGTTCCTTCCTTTGAGATATTTCTTTCCCTTTCTTATTATCTATTGTACATTTTGTGTTTTATTTACTCTTTCGTGTTGTTACACCAGGGAGACAATGTGATGCTTACACATGGTAGCCCAAGCCCAATTTATTTCACTTATGAGTACGTTCTCTAGTAGCATCCATTTACCTATAAAAGCCTCGTTTATCTTTTTTGTAGCTGATACTCCATTGTATAGAAATATCACATCTTTTTTATCTATTCCTCATTGGATGGACATTTGGTTTGTTTCTAAGATTTAGCTATGACAGATTGCGCTGCTGTAAACATGGGTGCACATGTAAATTGAAATTTTTGACATTGAACTAGGTTATACACAGATACAATATGTGTGTGGAGTCTTTCAAGTAACAGCCCTCTCTGCTCTGACTTGTGTTTAATTAAGTGCTATTAAGTAATACTTTGTAGTTGCTTTAGTTTACTATAATTACAGTATTTCTTTTTGTTTAATATTGAAAACCAGAGGCAGCACTTACTTTACCTGGTGGCCTCAAGCCCAGATGTGAACGGTTGTGTCCTGTATCTGGATGTCCCCCAAAGCCTCATGTGGTCACAGGTGGCTGAATCTAGAGTGTGTGATGCTGGTATTAAGAGTGTGTGATTACTAAATTAGTCCACTGATTTGTTTGGCATATTTCTTGGTATGAATATTGGGAAAGCATGCCTTGAGGGTGAGTTCTACCCACCTTAAGGGCATGTAGCCTCCATAGAATAAAGGGGACAGAAAGAGGGCTGTTGTCATCTCTTGCTTCCTGCTTCTGCTTTTGCTGTCTTCTCCCTACCATGAACTGTTTCTCCTCTGCAGTTCCCCTCACCACACACATGGCCTTGGAGCCAGCCCACGATGGACTGGAACCTCTACAAACTGTGATCCAAAAGAAACCTTCCTCTTTTAACTTTGGGAGTTGGGTATTTTGTCTCAGCAATGAGAAGAATAATTAAGATGTGGATATTATGCTTCCTAAGACAGAGAAATGGTCACTGCATTATTTTTTTGTGGACTGTGAGACAGACATTTTGGGGAGTCTTTTTCTGCTTTAAAGTGGATAATTGATTTAGGGCACTTGTTATAAATGAAGTCTCCCGAGGCTCACTCTTGGTAATTCTGTGTCAGTAGGTCTGGAACGGGATCTTAAAACTACCGTACCCTTTTACAAACTCTGGGTGATTCACACAGGTAGTTGAAAGGCCACATTCAGAGAAACAAAGGGCAAATCCCCCAGTTTCCACAGCAGAAATATAATTTTTAATTACTCTTATCTCCTTATGAAGCATCATTGTACTTGCAATATTAAAAGTACAGAAAGTTTCTGAAACTCATAGGACTATTCTGAGGACCCTTTTATGAGTACTTTGAACTGTGCTCATCTCCCAGTATTTCACCGCTACTCGAAACATGACATCAATTTCACTTTTATTTCAAATTCCCCTTAGAAAACTTTCTGAGAAGAAAAGTTCTCTGACAAATTATTCTCAATGGTATTTTCACAAGCTGGCTCCAAATCTAGCCTGGCTGTGAGGCTGGGTCCCAGGGTGTCTTATTTCACCTGTGCGTGCTTCCCGGGTAGCAGCATCTCTGTTTCTAAATCTGATACAGTCCCCTGGAACCCAGCTCCCTCCAGATCAGTGCTCAGCACAGTGGGAATAGTGTAATGATGAAGAACTGAGGTGCTGCCGATTGCAACTCTGCTTGAGTCAGAACTATGTCCATAGTATCTACTAACGTTAGATGGAATGTACTACGTGTGTAGTAATTATTGTGTCAAATCCCGGTCTGCAAGAGGCTACTTCCACTATCATATCGCTGCCAGTTGTGCTTCTAGGAGAAATAAGCATTTTATCAACATCTTTTCCCATTTTCCTTATGGTATTTGTTAGGCAAAAGTTATCACTAACTGTGCTATGGTTTAGCGGTTCCCCCAAAGTCTCACATCTGGGGTCTACCTGGAAGGGGTAGGTCCCAGGGGGTGACTTGGAAGGTGTATTGTGTCTCCTTCCTCCTTACTTCTCTCTCTGCATCTTGGTCACCATGTGGTGAGTAGCTTCCTCTCACCATGTCATCTGCCTTATTGTTTCTGTCTTGGCATCAGCAGACCATGGACTGCCTCCACTAAAACCATGAGCCAAAATACAGTTCTCCTCCTTTGACTGTGGATGTCAGATATTTTGTCTCAGCGATGGGAAAATGACTAATAGAGGAAGGCGTTTACATGTGGAGAACAGCATTCCAGTATGAGAGAGACACTGATACATAGGGGCTGTCCTGTTTTTACACAAATATTTTTCCAGGTACATTATTCTTGAAAAAAATAATTTCACATTTTAGTCCTTTGAATCATCCAATAAATCAATAGATATATCCCTGTAAAACTGTCAGTGCAATATGCTGTAGAATTATTCTCTTTGACCATCTTCTCACCCCATCTAGCCTCATCTTTAGGGTTAATGCAAACACCAGAAAATTTGCATAAAGCCATCTATGCCAAGTAATACTAAATCTAGCCCATTTAAAAAAATAATATACCATTAGTAGTACTATTTGAATGTAGCTTGTGGACAGACAAGATCAGGAACATTAGACTTTGTTAAGGATAAATAATCAATTTGATGCATAGCTCTCTAGTCTTGTCACATGCCCTTCTGTTTTCATTCTCAAACTTTACTGTTTGAGAATCACCTGGCTCTGCAGGCTAAATTTTGTTGCCCCCAAATTTATGTTGACACCTTAACTCCTAACACTCCTTCAGAATGTGACTGTAATTGAATGTGGGGTCTTTAAACAAGAAACTCAGTTAGATTCTGTTACATTATGCCCCAATTTTCGATTGGTTGTAATGGGTGCTGAGTGGTGTCCGTGAAGAATGAGTAATTAGAAGTTACAAACGAAATGTGAAAAGCAGACGGCCTGCTTGGTATCTTACAGAGACTCTTGAGTTACATTGTGAGAGCAGCGGATCTAAACCAAGCCAGTGAGGCAACGGGACCCTCACACCTGGTATGAGGGTATGGCAGCTTTTCTCACATCAAGATCTAGGGACGTGAGAGCCAATGACCGGGGTTAAGTCACGACAGCACCCAGCTGACATGTGTCGTCCCTGACGGGTGTGGTGAAAGCACATGGCCTCGAAGGTTCTGCAGGATCTACCTGGCATCTGCCGGAAGGAGCAGGAAGAAAACAGGAGGTCGGATTCTGCAGGCATTTTAACAAAAGGGGGTTTTGCAGAATTTAAAACTGAGAAAGGAAGAGTTTATAAATTTGGAAACAGTCTCTCAGAAATAGGATAAATACAATGTAAAATCATCACATATATAATTTTTTTGCATTTTCCCATAACATGACCTCCCTCACCTAAATAAGTATGGAGCTACATCTTTTTTTTTTTTTAAACTGACATCCATTTACAAAATAGCATAAGAACAATATGAGCAATACTGAATTACAGACAAAGTGGTAGGAAATTAACAATGGTTGTATTACACACTGATATCTTCAAAGTGGTTTCTCAGGAAAATATAGAGATGGCAAAATTGATCAAATAATGAATCATTAACCGATCCTCTCAGTAAAGCAATAGAAGTCAGTAGTACAACTATGTTAGCTGTCCTGGGTATACACATGTACATAGCTTCCCCTTCTCTCTTTTCTCTTTTCGCTCATCCCAGTTAGAGCTGCACCATTTTTAATCGCTGCATTGAATTCCATTATGAGACTATGTCATAATTTTAATATTGTTTTGCACGTCTCTGAATGCACGTTGTGTCCTGTCTTGACTGATTTCATGTAGCTCAACTGTAAAGGAATAAACTTTGTCTTACTGTTATTTCACTCTTTCCATGTTTGGATAAAGTTTGGATGAGGTTTGCTACTTTTTATCAGCTTTGTTCTTTCTGTTTGGATTTGCCACACATTGGTTTACTTTAGTAGAACAAAAACAAAGTGTTAATTTTCAGTTGTGTTGCTTTTACTAAAGATAGTCCCGAAAACACAGCAGCTTTAGGAAGATTTATTTACTTAAAACATGCAGACTTTCTATAAGACCTTAGGGTTGGTTTGAAGATTGCTGAAATTCTTCAGCATTGTACCTTGTTATAGAAAGTGTGTGCACCATACACAAAAGTAAGAATGAGCTCTAGGAAGAGAGAATGGTCCTGCTTGCCATTCTCCTTTTGAAAATGGAATATTGTGTATCAAATGTGGTTGGCCTCATCTATGTATGTTTTCAAAGCAGTTTATGGAGGGAGTCTTTTAACTTTTTAACTTTTCCAAGATACCAAAACAGGAAGAGAAGCAAACATAACTTACTAACTAATGAACAAAAATAGAGTTATATAGAATGGACTGTGACCAAGACCTAGTGGAATTCTGATATTAATGTATAACTTGTGTGTCATTGTGAATGCTTCCCTATTCCATCAAGCCTACCTTTCCCACATAACTGAGGTTCTGCTAATTTTCTTTTATACAGCAGCCATGGTAAAACCTAACAAGATAGAGCACCAACCTAAACATTCTTCAAAATAGTGAAGTGGATGTTGATGAACAACAGGATTGAAAGAGGCGATAAGAAGTCCACATAAGCTCTCGGCAAGACAAGAAAAGAAGTCTGGGCCTCGTGGCACATGCCTGTAATCCCAGCGCTCTGGAGGCTGAAGCAGGAGGATCACAGCGAGGTCAAAGCCAGCCACAGCTACAGAGTGAGTTTAAAGTCAACCTGAATGGCATAATGAGACCCTGTCTAAAAAATACAAACAAAAACCACCACAACAAACACAGACACAAACAAACAAAAAGCAAAACAAAAACAAAAAACAAGAAGAGAACAAAGATATGAGAATGGAATTGCATGATGAATGCCCCATGTTGGGTCCAGCAAGAGGAATTCTACTAAGCACAACTTGCTCTGGAGCTGTTAGGCAATAGCTTTGGCTTAGCCGTGAACCTTCCCTTTTGGAGCCATAGCTTTGCTTCTTACGACTCTCTGATACTCTCAATTCTCACAGATAAGAAACTTTGGAAAAGAGCCACGATCATTTAAGCAAAGAAAGCTAATATCCAACTCTAGGGGGGTTAGTGGAACAAAAGCACCATTTGGGGGCCAGAGGTCATCAGTGCTAGCAGGTTGTCAAGGAGCACTTTAGCGATAGGCACGCTCTCATGAGAAATCTAACAGAATTGGGTATTGGCTCAGATGAAATGGTCTATTACTATTACCCAAGTTATTGATATTTTTCTTGCTGTTATACTCTGAAAGCAATGAGTCTATGTCCTCCTCCTCCTCCTTCTTTCTTATCTCTAAAGAAAAGGGAACTTTTCTTTAAAATGAACATTTGTACCTTACTCTTTGTAAGCTCTAGAATCCTCTCCCTGCCTTTAATCTGATATTTTAAATGCCATATTACTAATGTAGAAGAGCACAGATATATTGGCAAAGTAAATATGTTAACTCCAAGAGATTAAAAAAGTGTTCAATAGCTTAAAAGGATAAATATATGAATGTGTCCTAATTTACCTTTCTCCAGTGTGATTTATTTTGGCTTTCAGGCTCGTGGTAATTTTTAAAGTCCACTAGAGGGCACTGTTGATCAGGAATACTCTTCACAGTGCTGGACTGTTTTCTATTAAAGTTGAATTTGCAACTCCTTTCGTTTAGGTCAGTACTGTATTTCATCGTCTGCGCTAACAGTAGGATATGAAAAAGATATGTGGATTTTGTTGCACTGCAAAAAATAATGATGACTTAAAACACTGCTTGCTGAAACTTGGGGAAAGAAAAATGCGTATTTGTGAAGGAGTACTGATTTTTTTCTTTTGGCGTTTTTGGGTTATAACTTCACGTTAGTGATACAGCCAGTATACAAACCACAGTTGTAGCAACCAGAGAAAGAAACAGGATGTGACCCCTTTTGTGAGACGCTCATAATATTCCCAAGGAGGCAAAGGAAAACTCCCATTCATCTGCAGCTTACTCAGAATGTTCTTTTCTGCTGCTTGTCATTTTGGAATGGCTTTAACTGCTGCTAAAAAAGTTACAGAAAGAACAGCTTCATAGCTGGAAACCATGTTTCTTCACAAAACAAGTTCACTCCAGATCAGCCATGTGACCTGACCCCGCAGTGCCCAGCCCTCTGATCCAAGCCTGCTGGACAGCATCTCTTCAGGACTGAAAAAGAATTCGTGTTCCCAGTCCTTCCTGCTATTTCTCTCAAGTTTGGTGCCTGCTGTGATGGACAGTCAGTTTTCCTTTTAAATCACATACTGAAAAGTAGACATAAAGGTTCAGACCTATTCAACAGGTAATTCAGTGTGCAAGTTTGGGATAAAAAAATCACAAATACTTGACCAGTATCATGATTGCAACATAGAACATCGGTGAGGATGATTTATTTTTTATCTCTGCTAATGCTAATGTAGCATTAAAATGGCTTTCGATCTTATTTAAACTGAACCTCAGGCTGGGCCTCGTGGCGCGCGCCTGTGATCCCAGTACTTGGTAGGTTGAGGCGAGAGGATCATTGTGAGTTCGAGACCAGCCTGGGCTACAAAGTGAGCTCAAGGCCAGCCTGAATCACATAGCAAGACCCTGTCTCAAAAAGACAAAAAAAAAAAAAAAAAAAAAAAAAAAAAAAGCTGAACCTCAAAAGATTCTTGCATTTATTTTTGATGTTTTGTGCTAATAGAATCAAGGCTAAGTCTTTTTATTCCATCTACACTTAATAGTATTATATCATTTTACAAATATTTTTGGGATGCTGTGCCCTCATTTAAATGTATTGATCAAGAGCACACATTGTTTATGTAACTGTAATTTATTCATAATTTATTCATAATTCTTATTGGCTGGACATCTACTCTACAATGAAGAGCAGATATACCAGGGTTTGCATACCACCCCTGTGTGTTGCTAGGACTGGTGTACCTGATTCTCTCATTCTCAGATTGGTATAATACTTTTACCGTAGCGGCATTCCACACATTACGCCGTGCGTGAAATAACATGGCGGAGTTGGCAAACTCTGAATCTAGTGAGCCTTCCTTCGCGTGCACCTTATGACCAGCAGTGATATCATCGAAATTGATTCATTGTTCGGTGTTCCCGCATCACCCTGAAAAAGTATTACACAAAAACTAAAAAGAGAGAAGCATATTTTGGGCATTGTGGTGTCAAAGAGAAGGCATATCTACTGTCTACAACCTTCCGTAACTCTGAGATATTTATAAATATGCTTCAGGCCGGAGGAGTTCTTAAAACTTAACTTTTGTTTTTTGGTGCTGGGGCTTGAACGCAGAGCCTTGTGTGTGCTGAGCACATGCTGTACCCCCAAGCTAGACTCCAGTTCCTGCCAAAATAATTCTGTGGTGACTTAGAGTCACATAACAGAAGCACATGCTATATTTTCATCATATTTCAAATTCATGCTTAGAAAAAGGTGCTTTAATGAAATTGAAAGGGAAGCAATGCTCCCAAAGTCGTTCCTGGAAGCAAGCATTAACTTAATTCAAAAATCAGAAAAGGACCCAACCAAAAAAAAGAACTACAGGCTAGTATCTTCAGTGCGCATAGATGTAAAAATCTTCAGTAAGATACTGGCAAACAGAACGCAGGAAATCATCAAGAAGATTATACATCATAATCAAGTAGGACTAATCCTAGGGATGCAGGGATGGTTTAACATATACAAATCAATGAACATGATATACCAAATGAACAGAAGCAAGGACAAGAAGCATATGATCACCTCGGTAGGTACAGGAAAAGCATTTCATAAAACCCAACATCTATTCATGATAAAAACCCTGAAGAAAATAGGAAGAGAAGGCCTTTGTCTCACTCTGATAAAGGCCATCTATGACAAACCAATGGCCAACACTATACTAAATGGAGAGAAGCTGAAAGCTTTCCCTCTAAAATCAGGAACAAGACCAAGACACTCACTACTCATCACTCTTATTCAATATAGTTTTTGAAACCTCAGCCAGAGCAATTAGACAGCAGAAAAAGAAAAGAGATATGGACAGGAGATTAAGAAGTCAGATTATCATAATTTGCTGATGACATGATCCTCTATATGGAAGACACAAAAACTCCACCAAAAGAGCCCTAGAATTAATTAATCAAATTTAGTAGCATAGCAGGATGTGAAGTCAACACTCAAAAACCAAAAGCGTTCCTGTACACAAATAACAAAGTCACTGAGAGAGAAATTAGGGAAACAATAGCTTTCCCAATAGCATCAACAAAATTGAAATACTTGGGAATTAACCTGAGCAAGGAAGGGAAAGATATCTACAATGAAAACAATAGTACTCTGAAAAAAGAGATCAAAGAAGATATCAGGAAATGGGAAGATGTTCCCTGATCCTGGATTGGCAGAACCAGTATAATGAAAATGGCCATACTTCCAAAACAGATTTAACACAACCCCCATCAAAATACCAGTAGCATTCCTCACAGCACTGGAGAAAACAATCCTAAAATGCATATGGAATAAGAAGAGACATTGAATAACAAGAAGGCCAAGGCAGGAGGCATCACCATCCAAAATTTCAAGTGATACTACAAAGCTATGATGATAAAAATGGCATGGTATTGCCAAAAAGCAAAAGCAAGAACAAGCAAGCAAGCAAACAAAAAATAGACTTGTGGATTGATGGTACAGAGCAGAGGATGCAGAAACAGTGCCAGGCCCACTCCCTTACCTTCTCTTTAACAAAGGGGCAAAATACTTTTGCTGGAGGAAAGATAACCTCTTAGACAAATGGTGCTGGGAAAGCTGCCTATCCACGTGCCAAAGACTGACCTAGACCCATATTTCTCACCACGCATAAACTAAAATCAAATTGGGTCAAAAGAGAAATACAGCATCTCCTGCAAGATTTACTAGTTAAAACTCTTTTTGTTTATCTTGTTTTTGGTTTGAAATAGGGTTGCACTACATAGGTCAGGCTGGTCTTGGACTCAGGCTGGCCTTGAATTTGTAGTGATCCTCCTGCCTCAGGCTCTCAAGTGCTGGGATTACAGGCATGTGCCAGTATGACCAGAAAACTAAGTGAAATTCTTAAAGACAAAAGGATAGGCAAGGACTTTCTGAACAAAACCCAAGTTGCACAAGAAATAACATCTAGAGTCAACAAATAGCATTAACAGATAGGATCATGTCAAGTTAAAAAATTTCTGCACAGTGAAGTAAACCACCAACAGAGTGAAAAGATAACCTACAGAATGGGAAAGAGTTTTTGTCAGCTACTTCTTAAAGGACTAATATCGAGAATATACAAAGAACAGCAACAACAAATTAGACTCCAATTTTTTGACCTTTGTTAGTACATGTTTACGGTATGTAATGATGACATTCACTGTAGGGGATTGGTACATTTATGTAACACATTTCAATATCTTTATATTTTCCCCATCCCTCTACCACTTTTTATTTTTCTACCATCAGATTCATTTATTTATCTCATAAGACCTTATAAAGTTAACTATCATATATAGAATGAAAACCAGACTTATATTCCAAACAACACATAAAACACTTAAGATGATTGTACTAAGGTACACTTTTAGATACACTGTCCATTCTGGATTACAATATTTTATTTCTTTCTCTTTTTTATCTATCTGTCTATCTATCTATCTATCTATCTATCATCTATCTCTCACATATAGGCTATTTCCAAGTGTTAGCTTGGTACTTATAGACAATGGAATACTTCTCTGCTGTAAAGAATGGCCATCATCAAGAAATTAACCGATAACAAATACTGCCAATCGTGCATAGAAAAAGAAACACTTCTTCATGAAAGTCAGTATGAAGATTCCTCTAAAAGCAAAAACTAAAATTCCTATTTTACCCAGCTATTCCTTTCTAGGCATCTTTCTGGAAAAGTTAAATTCATCATACTACAGTGATACCTGCATACCCATATGAATAGCAGTACAATGTAGAAAAGCTAAATCTCGGAAAGAGCCTCCTATATCCACCAACAGATAAACAGGTAAAGAAAATTTGGTATTTGTGCACAATAGAGTACTACTATGCTATAAAGAAGGAAAAACTGGAGACAATTTTAGGTAAATGGGTGTAC
This sequence comes from Dinomys branickii, assembly GCA_004027595.1. NCBI lineage: Eukaryota > Metazoa > Chordata > Mammalia > Rodentia > Dinomyidae > Dinomys > Dinomys branickii. Next base: position 10,801 of record PVLD010015112.1, on the reverse strand, counting down.
CCCCAGGCCATAATGGCACGTGAAATAAATCAGACACAGGAGTTTAAATATTGTGTTGTTTCCCTTACACGAGGAACCCAAAGTTGAAATACAGAGCAGAATGAAAGATGGGTATTAGGAATTCAGGAGACCTTTTTTAAGAGGTGAGGGGAACAAGAGATGGAGGGAGGGAGGAGGGGAGGAAAGAAAATAAATTTTAAAAAACTGTTGAAGAGAAACAATGGAAATAGAACTTTTGGAAATGGGAGGGAAGAGTCAGAGGGAGCTGGGTGGGGGAAGGAGACGCAGCTACCACCCCCCAGGGATAAATGTAGCCATTATGTGCTGCAAACAGATGCTAACAAAACAGGTGCTTTAAAAAATTCTCATGAAAGGCAGTCACTAGAGAACAGTATGGAGTTTCCCCCCAAAACTCCATACAATTTAGCAATTCCAAGTTTGGGCCATAGACATAGGAATTGGCATCAGCACATCATAGAGATATCTTTCTCTCGTGTTTGTATGTATGAAAAGAAGGAAATCCCGTCCTTTGCAGCAATATGGATGAGCCTGCAGGACCTTATGCTGAGTGAAGTAAGCCAGGCACTAAGAGAAAACACTGCATGATCATATACACACGGGATAGCAAAAAACTAAACTCATGGAAGGAATTATCTGAGGCTAGTGAGCACAGTTAGACAGGGAAAAGAGAAACAGCACCCAAAATAGTCGAAGTTTCAGTAAGGGAAGAGAAATAAGTTCTGGTGATCTATCACATAGCATGGTGACTATACTTAACAGTGATGTATTGTGTATTTCAAAATAATGAAAAAGGGAACTCAAATGTTCTTACCAGAAAGTGATGATAAATATTGAAGTGATGGATTTGTACATTAGCTTACCTTGATTATTCCACCATGTATTCACATACCAAACCATCACATTTTATCCAAGTATATACAATAAAAAGTTTAAATTTGTAGTTTCAATAATTATCATAAATGGAAAGTTTTTAAAGGAAACTGCAGTGCATGACAGTTATCTTAAAAAAATTTATGTAAGGGTTAAGGTCCAAGGAACACACATGACTGTAAATAGAGGAAATATTTTCCTTTTCTTCCTGGGACCCCTCTACCCATTGCCCTTCCTGGAAGCAACTTCTGCTGCACCTTTGTTTACCTGTCCATTGAGAATTCATAAACAAAAGACTGATGGATATAGATTTGAATACAGGTATAATTGTATCCGTGAGCTTCTAGTCACACATAACAAGAAACTTGAGAGTTGGGCTACATAGGAAAAGAGGTTTACTTCGGGTCACACTTCTGGAAGTTTTCATCCAGGTCAGGCAGCCTCCTCGGCCTCTTCTGTGGGCAGCGAATGAGAGCAGTGGGAGTACCTGTCAGAGTGGAACCTGTGGTTCCATGATGAACCAGGAAGCAGCAAGAGAGGCCCAAACTGAGGTCCCACAATTCCCTTCAAGGACACACTCACAGTCTGAGGACCGCCCACAGGCCTCCCCTCTTAAAGGTGCATGGCATCTCCCATGCTGCCACTTTGGTGAACAAGTGCTCTTGTATGAATGTTCAGGGGATCCTCAACATGCAAACCAACGCAGATGTAGGTACGACTTTTCATACAGGTAGGTTATATCTTTAGGATAAGTTACCAGGAAGAGTTGCTCATCAAAAGCTTGTAGATTTCTACTGGTTAAATGGCCAAACTGCACTCTGCAAAGGTTGTACACACAGGCACATGTGAGGAGACAGAGAATGTAGGGCCTCCCCACAGAGTGTCTCTCTCTTTTTAGGCGTATATATTCTTATCAGCAAGGCCTACTTTCTTTTTTACTCTAATCCTTTATATTTTGATCATTGTAAAAATGAAATTTCAGTGTAGTGTCAATAAGTACTTCTATCATAAGCGGTTATAATCATCTTGTGATTGAAGTCGCTCTGGCATTTCCATTGTTTGTGAACAGTTTTTCGCATCCTTTCATTTTTAGTGGACTTTCAGTCTTTTTCTTATTGTAATCCTTTCCGACTTATTTAAAATGTATCAGGGAAATAAGACCTTTGGAGATGAAATTTTCCCATTTTTTGTTTACTCTCTGGCTTGTTTAAATGTGAGTTTTAAAAGGCAAAAGATTTATGTGATCTGAAGAGAAACCAGAGTGTTAATGTGAGTTTTAATATGGAAGAATTTAAATTTTGTTTGTAACCAAATCACTCTAAGTTTATAAATACAGAATTTACCATGTATTGAGCTCCTGCATATTTTTTTTGTAATTAGTATTTAGGATATAGTGTTTTAAAGACATTTTATTCTGAGTTTAGTTTTACTTTTAAAAATACAAGAAAACATATTTTCAAAAGAGAGGAGATCAGGCTAGATTTGTAAAATGGATTGTACGAAGCAACACATCTAGCTAGCTTATTCTCCTAGAGGCCTTGCTTGGTGAGCAACTGTAATTAGCACATTAATTGTACGTTTATACATGGGTGCATCCCAAGCAACGGTTCCTTCTCTTAATTTTTTTAAAAAGACTTTGTTAGTTTAGAGGGGAACCTCTATGAGATACTATGGTGCTGGTTTTAGGAATATCTCATTTGTCTGTTCAATTACTTTTTAGCATTCCTGGGTATATTTATTATATAGATAGTTGTATCTAACCTTGTCCAACAACACAATGTTATACTGTTAATATAGGAATAGAGAAATTCATTAATATCTATCTATCTATTTATCTACCTACGTACCTACCTATCTATCTATCTACCATCTCCTTTAAAGGACAATGATGAAACGTAGCAAAAGAATTTCCAAAATATTTCTTAAGCAACGGTGGAGTGCAGCCTGCTGGGTTTCTCCGCATTACTTGCAGAGCTTCAAATCCTCATGTGCTACATTTATGAACAGTGTCACTATAAAAAGTTGCTGCAGAGATGTGATTGAAAAACACATATAATTGTCAAATGACTTTCTCAGTGATTAAAAACGGTCCAAGAAAGGTGAGCACTGGTTCTCTTTGCTGCTTTTTTATTTTAGCCTCTCTTAGAAGTCTCTGGCTTGCGTTTACTCAACGGCTATGTGCAGCTTGATTTAACAGTTGTAACTTAAGACTGTCAGAGCTGATTTCTTTGAGTGAAAGCTGCTGGACTGCTCTTTTTCCAACAAATGTAGAGTCTAATTATTTTCGTGTGAAGCAGACAAAGATTCCTTTTGAACGTGTAGTCTGAGCACTAAACACTGGGCCCATTGTCTCTGAAACAATAAGTGCCACATTCAGTCTGTAGAAATGGTGACTGATTTGCTTGTATCCGAGAACCACAGACATTTTACACATCTAGGAAAGTGATGCACAGCTGAGTTCTCAATAGAGCTGCATGTGTGAACGTGGCTGGACACCGTGACATGTGCAGTGTTACGTCCCAAATGGAATATTCCACTCACAGATCTGCTTTGCATTGTTCAGCATGAATTACTTATTGTTCATAGCTAATGAAACTCCATAGCTTCACATGAAAATAGGAAAAATTCTGGTACAGTTTTGCCTACGAGTATAGAGTACTTGATTTTTTAAATTTTAAAGAGAAAAAAACCTCAATAAAAGTTTCAAAACAGGTTAGTAAAAGAGTTACAATAATGAATATATGTGCATTGTTGTCTTCATAGTAGTTATTTCCAGTACAAGATACAGACATGCTATCTTGTCCAAACAATATTAGCACAAACCTTTCTTTTCAGTGAATGAAGGGAAACTAGCCCTGTAACTACCTTAACTATCTTCAATGTAAATATATTTTTTCTTTTTGCCCTCCCTTTCATGCTCCTTTCCCCCATCACAGTTTTTCTTAAAACAGTTTCTTCCCAATTCACAATATCTATTGTACATTTTGGATCTTATTTACTCATTCAGTTTCTCACACTAGTGAGACAATATGATGTTTACACATATGGATCTGATTTATTTCACTTATGAGTATAGTCTTGAGCTGCATCCATTTACTTATAAAAGTCTCCAGTCCATCCTTCTTTATGGCTGAGTAGTACTCCATTATGTAGAAAAAACCCAAGTTTTTAAATCATTTCCTTGGTTGATGGATATTTGAGTTGTTTCCAAGATTTAGCTATTACAAATGTGCTTCTATAAAAATGGGTGCACATATATCGCTGTGATATACTGTTTGTAATTCTTCTGGCAAAAACCCAGAAGGGGAATAGCTGGGTCAAATGGGACCTCTAATCCTAGTTTTTAAAGTTATCTCCATGCTGATTTCCACAGTGGTTGCATCAATCCACACTCCAAAGGTGGAGAAGGATTCCTTTTGCCCCACAGTCCCTCCGGTATTTGTTACTGATTGATTTTTTTGATGATAGCTATTCTTTCTTGACAAAGGCACCAAACATGTTTACTGGAAGAGAGATAATCTCTTTAATAAGTGGTGCTGGAAAAACTGGCTTTCCACATGCCAAAGACCGAACCTACTATGTCTATCACCAGACAGTAAACTGAAGTCAAAATGGGTCAAAGATCTGAACATTAAAATAGAAGCGTGTGCGTACATAGAATTGGCTGTGTCTGTCATGCCTATTCCGGATTACATGTGATATTCCACATTAGGAGAATCTGCTGTGTGGTCATTTCCCCAGTGCAGACACTGAATTGAGGATTTAGATGCAAATCATATTAGAGAACTGCTCCCATGGCAGGTAGGTAGAGGCACAGATCAGTGCAAGAGGAAAACCCAAGCAAGGGTACAATTTCAGACACATTTTAAGTCTCATCTGTATCATTCAGGAGAACTGTGGAATTTCAGTTATAGCTGGAAATTTGTCCCAACTTGAGCCGAAGGAGCTCAGCTTTTACAGAGCAGCCATGGTGGAGCTGCCTGGGGGTTTCAAACCCTTAGATACCTGCAGCTCATAGCAGAGGTGGGCAGAGTGGCTTCTGTGGTTGAAGGCAGTCTTCTGAAGATCGTCAGAGGAGTGGGTCCCTGGGTGTCCAAGTACCAAAAGGTGCAGGGCGTCGTAAATTAGGCTCCAGGAAATGGCAGAAGGGCTTCAGGGGGATCCTGATCCTGTATCAAAACCTGTTTGCTCCAGGGATTAGTGATTCACACTGACTGAACTATTCTCAGTAATGAAAACATTCATTTTATGACTTGGATAAGTTTTCTTTGCTCTTTTTACCCAGGCTGGCCTCAACTTCTTAGGCTAAGTGATCCTTGTGCCTCAGCTTCTTGCAGGGACTGCAGGTGTGAGTGCGGCGACATCCTCTTTTGACCAGAACTGTTAACAGGCAAATAATTCTGCTCAGATATTCATTTAGTCTGGGCCTGCACTGCAGGAAATCTTATTTCTTAGTGTTTCTCAAACACACCAGACACGCTTCTGCCTCAGAGATTCTGCACTTGTTTCTTCTTTGGCCAAGGTCTCTCTCCACGGACTGACTTGGGGTAAGCGGCAGGAAAAGCCTAATTTTGTGATTGGGCTGTTTGACCGTTGCTCCCTGGTCCCGTCTCACTGTCACTGGCATGATGTAATGTGCTTCTTGATGTGAGGCAGAAGCCAGTACACAGCCTCTTCATGAAATATTCTTGCCCAACTCACTTAAACAGAATTTGATCAAAACTTTCCATCACTCTCCATGTCTAACAAAACCATTACTGATTGTAGGTTAACAATTCAGATTCTTTTAATAGAAGTGTTTTCAAAATGTGGTCTACAGATGCCTAGATTTCTGGAGAGGTATTTTAAGGCAGGCTCTGGTATCAAGAATGACAGGCCTACCTATCTGGTTCTTTCACTTGTGAAAGCAGAGGTGCTGTGCTTTATACTTCAAACTTTTACATCAGAATTCATTTGAAGAAAGACAGTAAACATTTAAGAAATTTCTGAAAATAATTTTTCTGTTGTATGAACAGCAACTTAGGTTGGGTTAGTCACTTTTGGAACCTTTGCTGTTTCAGGATCCTACAGCACCAAAAGTATGAGAACTGGAGAGAAAAATAGATCCCAAGAGAAAACAGTGGGTTAGTAACTGCCTGTGAGGACTTACAGGATGGGGAAAGTTATCTAATAAGAGGAAGTAGACATAAATTACTTAAAAATTAGCTAACTACCATGAGTGTATAAACAAAATGAAATGTGACTTGAATCCCAACTTTGAGATAATGACTGGGTCAGAGTGGAGGCTGGTAACATTTTGGCTCTTTTTGTTTATGTGCATTAAAATACATCTGTTCCTCTCCTAAGAAAAGAGTTTAATAATTTCTGCTAAGGTGATGCAGTAACACTATCTGAAGGGAGGGTAGATGACTTCAGCCTGTCCATGGGGGGGGGACGTGGTGGGTATTGGTGGCATTAAAGCCTCGACTTGGAACATCCAATCTCACTAAGAAAAGAAGTTTTCATAGCAGAGTGCTTATTATATGATGGGTACTGAGTGAGTGAAAACCCCAAGTCTGAAATTTAAGTTAGTGACTAGAATGAAAGTTTTAGAGTTTGTATGCACTGTGATTGAAAATGTATGTGAAAGTGCACTTTTGAGAACTTAATTATATCTGGTTTAGCTCTTGTAAGTAGCTTCTGCTAGTTAAAAAATAATACAAATTATTAATATTATTAATAATAATTAATAATATTAATTAATATTATTAATAATTAATATAATTATTTTAAATTTTTTATAGGATGAAAGCTTCAGCAAAAGTAGATATAAATTACAGAAAAAAATTTAAAAGGCATATATTAGAAAATATTTTGACCCCCAGCAAATATGAGAGCTTGAATAAAAAATCTATTATTTATTGTTCATTAGCACACATTTGCGATACCTAATGATTTATTTTATCTTTTATTAGCATATGTTTATATTACACAATGATTACTTTCATCGTGAAGAGTTGCTACACATACCTAACACATCTGAATTCTTTTTTTCAATGTTCCCTCTCCATCCCTTCCCTCCCAGATGCATTTTTTTCTCTACCATCCCTGTCTCTACTTTTGCATTTTCTAACTTTTGGTCTTTATTTCCACGTAGGGCTTCTCATATAAGAGGAGCTATGTGATATTTAAGATTGTGTGTCTCACTTAATATTATGCTCTTAAGGTGCATTTATTTTTCTACAAATGACTGAAGTTTATTTTTCTTTATGGCACAGTAGTATTTCATTGTGTAAAAATGACACGCTTTCTTTATCCACTTGTCGATGGGTATATAGGCTGCTTCCAAGATGTAGTTATTGTGCTGCTATAAACATGAATATGCATGTACCTCCGTAATGTGATGTCTTTAACTCCTAAGAGAAGATACTTAGGAGAATAATAACCAGGTCCAATGAAATTTCTTAGTCTTTTGAGGAATCTGCTATTACTTATTTCCATAATGGCTATACTAGTTTACATTCTTAAAATAATGAGGAAGTGTCCCTTTCTCCTCTGTAGCCTTGCCAGCATTTGCTGTCTGATTTTTTGATGATAGCCATTCTTTCCGGATTAAGGCGGAACTTTAATGTTGTTTTAATTTACATTTATCTAGTGGCCAGAGATGTTGAACATTTTTCATGTACTTATTGTCCACTTGTAATTTTTCTTCTGAGAAATACCTGTTCATTTCAGTTGCCCATTTTCTGATTGGCTTTTTCACTTTGGAAGGTCTGTTATGGTTTGTGTCTGGATGCTCCCCACTCTTCCCACCAAAGCCTCATGCAGTCATGGCGGGGGGTGGTGGCTGAATCTGGAGTTTGGGATCGATTCATTGTCTAGTGCTGGGATTACGGGTGTGAGTGCTATACCTGCCCTAGGGTGGGCAGCCTACATGCAATATAAGGGGCAGAGAGAGTATTTGTATTCGTTCATGCTCTTCCCTTTTTGCTCTTACTGATTTTCTGTCTTTCACCACAGTGAACTGTTGCCCCCTGCCAGGCCACGCTGCCTTGGAGCTGGCTGATTTTGGACTGAAACCTCCACAAACTGAGCTAAATAAACTTTCTCTTTCTTAATTTTGGGCATCAGGTATTTTGTTTCATTGATGAGAGAAAAGTAACTAAGACAGGGTCTAATTTTTTTGCTTCTTTATAAGTTGTAAACATTAGTCTTCTGTCTGAGGAATAGATGGCAAGCTTTTTCCCCTTTCTGTAGGTCGTCTCTTCACTCTGTTAGTTGGTTGTTTCTTTGCTGTTCAGGAGCTTTTTAATTTTATATGATTTTAGATGTTATTTCTTGGGCAATTGAGGTTTTCTTCAGAAAGTCCTTGCCTAGGCCTATGTCATCAAGACTTTTACATATTTTAACTTCCATAAGATTCAGTGTTTCTGTTTTAATATTTAGATCTTTGGTCCACTTTGATTGTAATGTAGTACAGGGTGAGAGACATGGGTCTAGATTCAATTCTCTGTGTATGGATAGCCAGCTTTTCCAATATCATTTGCTAAAGAGGCAATATATATGCCAGTGTATGTTTTTGGCTCCTTTGTGAAAGATCTGACAGCTTAATGTGATTGGAACTATTTCTGCATCTGCTATTCTTCCACTCACCCATATAGTCAGTCCCCCCCCACCATGCTGTTTTTATCACTGTAGTTTTGTAGTATAACTTAATTTCGGAATTGTTATTGCACCTGCCTTTCTCCTGTTCCCCAGGATTGATTTTGCTATTCTAGGTCTCTCCTTTTCCAAGTGAATTTTAGGATTGTTTTGTCTAGTTTTATGAGGAATGCTGTTGGGGTCATGATAAGTCTATATATTAAGTTTGGAAAGAGGGCCATTTTGACTATATTGATGCTATCTAGGAAACAGGATATACTTTCATTTTCACTTTTTTATTTTTATTTTCTAAGATAAAAAAATGGAGATATATAAACCAGAATATCACAAAAACCAATACAGAAAATACCTGATTATAGAGAAGGTAGTAGGGAATTGGCACTTCATGTTGTATTACATAATATTATCTTTGCATTTGCTAAAACAGAAACAATAAAAAAATACTAAATTATAGAGAGGATAGTGGGGAATTAACACTGGATACTGTATTACATAATGTTATCTTTGCATTTGTTAACACAGAAAGAGTTAAGGAAATAGCAAATTACAGAGAAAATAGTAGGGAGTTGACACTAGATGCTGTATTATATACTGTTATCTTTGTCTTTGTTACTCAGTTATACAAATGATGGCTCGTTCGATTCATCAGTTTTCTCCACCTCATCTCCATTGTTCTACCACCCTTTCAGTCATCTTCCCATTGGTAATAACTGTACTTTTCAGCTTATTTACTCCCTCGTGCTCTCCCATTGGGAAGAGACTTGGCTGCTTTGAATTATGCTGTGTGAAACATGGGTGTTCACAAATTGCTATGGCAGGAGTTGGAGAAGCACCCATCCTCAAAGACTATAATTGGCAAGCCCTCTCAGTCATCGGGTGTCGAGTCGAGTAGGCAGGGTTACACAGCAAACTGCCAGGTTCTGCCTTGATACAGCGCGTCCACGTCCAGAGACAGCGAACTGTCAGGCTCTGCCTCCATACAGCGCGCATCCGTGTCCAGAGGCTCAGGCGAGTCTTCAGGGCTGCTTTCGTGGAGGGCTGGGCACACCGCCTGGCTCCACCCTGGGGAACGCCTTATACTTTCATTTTCTGATGTCCTCTTTGACTTCCTTTTTCAGAGTATTGTAGCTTTCATTGTAGAGGTCTTTCACTTCTGCAATTAGGTTAGTTCTTAGTTATTTCATTTTTCCTAATGTTGTTGTGAAAATTATCATTTCCCAATTTCTTTCTTGCTCTCAGGAATATTGATTTTTGAGTGCTGGTTTTCTGCCCTGCTACACTACTAAATTTAGTTATTAATTGTAGGAGTCTTTTCATGGAACATTTTGGGTTTCTGATGTTCAAATAATGATAATTTGAATTCTTCCTTACCTGTATCTATCTTTTATTTCTTGCTGTTCCTTGATTTCTCTAGCTAATGTTTCAAGAACTATATTGAACAGAGTGGTTTTAGCTGACATCTTTGCATTCTTTCTGATTTTATAGGGAAAGTTTTCCACTTCTCCCCGTGTAATATAATGTTGGTCATTGGTTTGTCATAAATTTTTTTTATCAGATTGAGATATGGTTCTTCACCTATTTTTCTTCATCTTTATAAATGGACACTGGATTTTATCAAAGGCATTTTCTTCGTCAGTTGGGATGATCATGTGATTTTTGTCCTTGCTACAGTTTATGTGATGCATTACACATTGCCGTGCAAGTGTTGAACCTTCCCTATGTTAGTAGGATGACTCCTACCTGGTCTAGATATGTGATGCTTTGGATGATTTTTTTTTTTTTTCATCTTGTTTACCAGTATATTGTTCAGAATCTTTGCACCAATGTTCATTAAAGAGATTAGCCTGTAGTTCTCTTTTTTGTTGCCCTTGTCTGGTTTTGGAATCCGAGTAATGCTAGGTTCCAGTGATTTTGAGAGTACTCTTTCTATTTTGATTTCTCTAAAGATGTTAAGGAATACTGGCATTAAATCTTCCCTGAAGTTGTTATAGAATTTTGGAGTGAATCCATTGGGATCTAGGCTTTTCTTAGTTGATAGTTTTCTTTTTTATTACTTTTTAAATCTCATTGTATGGATCCGGGGAAGATGGCGACCAGGTGAGCAGCAAGGGAGCGAACCTCCTTAATAAACACCACCAGCTCGAGACAGACTTGGCGAGCGTGAATGCCGGGACCTCGGCTGGGAAGTTTAAACTGGGCGTATTTCTCTGAGATGCCGGGGGAGATGTGGTAGGGCGGACCAGGCTGCCGGGGCGAGACGTGGGAAAGC
>PVLD010015111.1:0-49819 GCA_004027595.1 Dinomys branickii | reverse complement strand
GCTATTACAAATTGTGCTGCTATAAACATGGGTGCACATATATCAGAGTGATATGATGTTTTCACATCTTCTGGGAAAATACCCAGAAGAGGAATAGCTGGTTTGAATGGAACCTCTAGACCTAGTTTGCTGAGAAATCTCCAAACGGCTCTCCACAGTGGTTGCACCAGTCTGCATTCCCACCAGCAGTGTAATAGAGCCCCTATTTCTCCACAGCCTTGCCAGCATTTGTTATTGGATGACTTTTTCATACCGGCCAGTCTTACTGGGGTGAGATGAAGTCTCAATGTTGTTTTTATTTGCATTTCTCGAATGACTAAGGATGTGGAACATTTTCTTATATATTTATTTGCCATTTGTATTTCTTTATCTGAGAAGTGTGTATTCATTTCAGATGCCCATTTCTGGATTGGGTCTTTGAATTTGGACAGGTACATGTTTTTTAATTCTTTGTATGTTCTAGATAGAAGACCTTTGTCTGAGGGACAGCCAGCTAGAATTTTTTCCCAATTTGTGGGTTTTCTTTTTACTTTGCTGGTGATTTCTTTAGATGTACAAAAACTTTTCAGTAGAATGAGGTCCCAATTATTGATTCTTTGGGACCTTTTTAAACCTTTCTACCCTGCCTTTGATTCCTCCAGGTTGTTTCTTCATTCTGGGCTTCATATTCCATGTCTCAGGTTCTCATTTGCAGTAACACACTCACCATGAGGCCGTGATTCACAAGTCTCCCTTCCAGGTAGCTTTTTATGAATTTTATTAGTAAAAAAAATGACGACAGTGGTGCTGGGTAAAAATTACTAGATCCACTGTACCATGGATGGGACAGTCATGCATATAGCAACGGTGGTTCAAGCTAGTAGGAATGTGTTGAAGTCGTAGCTAATAGTGGAACATTCTGTACATTGGCAGCACTTACCACCAGCCAGCCTGCTCATAGAGTATGCAGTGAGTGCAGTGTGCTGAGTCATGGTCCCCTTTCTTGGGCGCACACAGAAAATGTCTACATCCTAATCCTCAAGACTTGTGAAATGTTACCTCTTGGTATCTTTCAAGATTTTAAACACATCAGATTTTGTACAGCTTGGTTATAGTAGCTTTGTTCTAAATTTCTTCATGTTTCTGGTGCTTTGGAGTTACTGAGTTTCTTGGACCTGGGAGCAGATCATTTTCTTTAAACATGGAATATGTCTGGTCATCATGTTTCCTTTTTTAGCTATTCCTGCTCTCTCCTCTGAGGACAAGGACTGTGCTTATATGTCAGGCTCAGGTCTCTTACACCTGGCTCACAGCTCATTGGTATTTCCTATTTTTCTCTCTTACAAAGCTATCCTTTTTTTCTGAGTACTAACTCTGTTCAAGAAAACCCACCCAACATGTAGATGGTCCAAAGTCAACTTGCTGGCAGAATTGATTTCTCCTGAGATGTCTCCCTATCGTGCAGCTGCACAGGCCTCCAGAATGGAAGAACTGGAGTGTGGAGATGGACCACAGCACCAGGAAACTCCTAAGACACAGGCAGAAGTGATACCTTCTATGGACTTTAGACATGGTAAGGTCGGGTACTTTGAAGTGGGAAGGTCATCCTGGGTTAGCCACATAGGCCCACTCTAGTCCCGTGAGTCCTGGCAAGGAGAAAACCTTTCCTGGCTGTGGTCGGAGGGAGATTCACCTGTGGAGGAAGGTCGGCGAGATGTGACATCGCTGCTACTGAAGAGCAGGGGAGAGGAACTCAGCTCCCTCTGGAAGCTGGGAAAGGCAGGACAGCACCTCCAGAAAGAGGCTCAGCCTTCCTCACACCTTGGGTTTTCCACAGTGAGCCTGGTTGGACTTGTGACCTTCAGAATTCTAAGACAATAAATTTGCATTTTTAAAATTTAATATGATCCCATTTGTTGATTCTTGGTACTATTTCTCATGCCATTGGGATTCTGTCGGGAAATCCTCATGTAATGCCTGTGTCTTCAAGAGTTTTACCCAGTTTATCCAGGAGATGAAGTGTTAGTATATAGATCACTGATCCACTTTGATTTTAGTTTAGTACAGGTTGAGAGAAAAGGTCTAGAGTACATGGGTCTAGAGCCAGTCTTCCGCATGTGGACAGCCAGTTTTCCCAGCACCACTTGCTACAAAATGGGGGAAAATTTGCTACAACTCACGCAGAGGACTATTATCTATAGTATATCAACAGCTCAGAAATGAAACTTTCCCCAGTAAAAGACCCATTTCAATCTCCTGCTAGGGTTGTGTCATTCAGGTTCAGCCAGCCAGAATCACTGCAGGTACCGCAAGAATGAAGGGGTTAATGGCACTGCTGGAGGTTGGAGGAAGTAGAGGGCATGAAAGTGCAACCAATGGGTTTGGGAATTTATTGCCGGAGACTTGAGCTGCAGCACTGGAGCAGGAAAAGCTGGAGGTTGCTAGAAAGTGCAAGAAGTCACAGTGTCTATGCACAAACAGGCTGCCACGTGGGAGCCAGTGGAGAAGACTGAAGCCGCCATGTTTCGATATTCTGTATTCCGTCACATTTGCTGCAGGTTCCTCTCACTGGCCACCTGTCCAGGAAGCATGCAGGGAAAATGGTTCTCCTTAGCTGAGCATGATGTGACAGTGATGCTGGGTGAGCTGACACGAGACAGTCTAACACGGGGTAAGCCTGGCAGCTGAATTAAGGAAGCTGAACTGAGGAAAGGGGCTGGGAGACTCATTGTTCAGAACCTGGACTTAAATTTAATCCTTCTTTTCATCATGGCACCCAGTGCTCCCTTGACTGTGCCGCATGTCGCTAAATGCACAGTTCTCCAGAGTGCAGGGGTGGCTTAAGGAGCAGACCGGGATTTACTGGGTCCTTCTGCTTACATCCCAGGACTCCTTCTTCCAGCCCCACTTGGATTCAGAGGTACTGCACCTCCGCCAGCCCTGAGCCTGCCTGCCCTCTGCATCAGTATCTGGTTGCTTCTCATGGGCTTTCTTCTCTTAAGGTCTCAGGTACGAGAATTTATACTGGGTTACATTTAATTATTACCTATCAGTTCATTGGCTAAGATTGTAGTGGTCCCTCTTATCTACTGATGGCTACACTTTCATTCTTTATATCATAATTAGGCCATAACTTAATCCATTATTGTGATGTTAGTGGAATTTCAGAAGGATAAACAGACAGGCTCCAGTGTTCACTGTGTTTGGCTGCAAGATTTTTAAGATCAAGAGGATGATACAGTATAAAGAGCTCAAATCAGGTGGCCTGGGTCTAGTTCCCGCCACTTTCTCATCTTACTTTCCTGAAACCCAGCTTCCTCATCTCTTAAGTAAGTTGACCCTGTTGGAGTCCCTTTTAAGACAACAGTAAAAGCTATGATACTTCCCCCAAACCAACCCCCACCCAAAATTGAGTATTTGAGCCCCTGGCCTAGAACACCTCTGAAATCGCTTTTAGACCTGACATTCTGATTCTCAAAGCTACAAGGTTTAAAGACAGTGGGATGGTATTGCAAGCCATTCTTTTAAGAAGATAACAGAATGATTTTCAACATTCTATTTATGAAGAAACAAAAAAAAGCCAAAGAGGTAGTCTGAATTCAGTTCCATGAGGGCAAGAAGCTTAGAGATTTGAGTGGCTCATGGGCTTTTAAATAGCTAATGAGTGTGCCTATTAGAAAGAAAGTGACCAGAGATCGAAGAAATGTCTCTTGTTTGCTCCCCATGAAGAATGGCATGGAATAGGGTAGCAGTCTTAGCAGAGCCCTGGCCGGCAGGCATCCAGCACAGTCTGTAGTGTGTTGGCAGTGGCCTCCCTGGCTGTGCACTCTCACTGCTGGTCATTTTAAGTATTGATGTCAAGAAACAAACTGAGCTACAGCTGGATAATAGCATCACTGAATAGCCAGAGTGACTCAATCTTTTTACTTTCTTTCTAGCTTTTCAGAATATATAGGGCAGCACAGCTTCTTAAGAGTCTGTACATATTCTGTTAGGCCAAGGAACAACATTATTTCTCTGGGGCTGAAGACCGGTGGTTGACAAACAAGATTGTTTTCGCTATTGTAGATAAAGCTAAGGAAAGAGAAGGATGCAGTTTTTGCCCAAATCAGGAAGAAGTCTTAAGGGTCTCTAGTAATTAACTTGCGGGATATTGGAGCAACTTCACAATTATATAGTCTTTAATTGCTGGACCTGAAGTGATTTTAGATCATACCCTCTGTAATTAAATGTCTTTATCTAATATCTGCTTGAGGCCACTTCCAGCTCCAGGTGGCATTGTGTGGGTGTACTTGTGAGTGGGTGGGTGTTTAACTTGGTACCAGTTTCCTTGACCCCAATAACCTAGTTGTTCCTCTTCTTTTTCTGATTGCAAATGCCATCCTTTCCTGCTACAGGTTAAGCATCACATACTGGAATGCTTGGGACCAGAAGTGTTAAGATTGTGGATTTTCTTGGATTTTGGAGTATCTCCATGTGGGTAATGAGCTATCTAGGGATGGCAGCAAAGTCCAAACACAAAATTGATTTATGTTTCTTATACAACTATAATGTAGCCTGAGTGTAATTTTATACAATACTTCTAGTGCACCTGAGTTTTGACTACAACTAGTCACATGGGGGCAAGTATGGAATTTTCCGTGTATGCTGTCATGTTAGTGCTCAGAAAGTTTCAGATTCTGAAGCATTTGGGATTTTGGACCATGAGATGCTGACTTTTAGCAGCACTACAGCAGAGACAACAAGAGAAGAGTCCTCAGGACTTCGCAGGGCTCGCTGAAGGTTGCACAGAAGGATCAGTATCTTCCCTACTCTGTTCCATTCAGAAAGGTTGGCCACCCATTGCCGTGGGCTTTGATTTTTCCCTAAGCATAGAGCTTAGAACACCAATGACATGGCGGAAGGATTTGTTGGCAGTAACGTTCTCCCACGATCTGCTTCTAGGAAAGCTCCACATCCCTCCCTTACTTCTTGTAAGGGCCAAAGAGCAATTTTACCAACAGTTTGGTAACGTTGTTTAGAAAGGGTTTTTCCACCCAGATAGCCTTAGTGCCCAGTGGCCACCCCAGCCATGTGGCAACAATAGCCGAGTGCCTTAGCGGGGAGTGCACTGTCCTGGTATGTGGGTGCGGCTGGAGTGCTGTGGGCCGAACTGCAGACTTGCTGTCTCTAGATTCACACTGTGTAGAGCGAGGAGATGGCGGAGCAGCAGGCATGAGACTCTTCCTCCTGGGAGTTGAAGGGGATCACAGGAGGAAGTCAAAGAGGAGGAGGTTGAAGGTCAGTGGGACTTCCACTAATTCTGCAAATTCTACCTCCATGAAAACAAGTCCACAAAGTTATGGCCCAGTACCAACTCATACCAACACTGAACATGTTGGCCACCACTGCTGTGGGTTGGGCAGAAGAAGGTGCAGGCCTGGCAGAGGTTGAGTAACCAATACTGTGCCAAAGGCTTGATGTGGCAGGAGGCGACAGGACAAAGGCATCAGAATGTGCCAGTTGGGCGCCAGCCTTCTTAGCTGTCAGAACTGGTCTCAGAAAAAAGGACAGCCCTTGGGTATACTTTTAAAGGAGGCATTTTTTACTCTGTGCAAACAGCTGCCTCTCCCTGAAGGCTTCCTTCTGTGACTGAACAGGCTGGAGGACAAGGCCAGTGGCAGGAGGAGAACAAGGACAGAGGCCTCGTGTGGGTGGTGCATAGATCCTTGTTCTAATCCTGCCTCGATCACTGTCTGCATGTGTTGTAAGACAAAAACCACAGAGAGGTGATGGGAAGAGGCTGGGAAAAACGAAAGCAGAGCTTCCACAGGCAATGAGGTTCCCGGGGCCACCTCCGAAGGGCTCTGAAATGGCTTGCAAGGGGTCCGGGTGCTGTGCTGACCCGCTATCGGAGAAACCATTCACTTGATTGTCCCTTCAAGGCAGGGTCAGTAGTAGGACCTGGTTAAGAAGTCTGGAAAGAAAAGCAGCTGAGTGTACAAAGAGAAGAGGCCTGTGGATGTGCACACCCACCTGATTACCTGGAAAGGCTGTGGCCTGGGAAGCCGGGGTGGGCTCTGGGTCCTGGGGGAGCTTTCTCTGCTCCCATAGTAGGGGCTCCTCGGTGCTCCACAGTGTGGTGCCTGCTGAGTCCTAAGTCTCCCTGAGAAGCTCCCTTTTGCCTTCCAAAGTAGGACATCGGTTCTTGGAAGCAACTTCCCTTTTCCTTTAGTAGCTCAGCAGCAGTCTGGTTGAGTCAAGATGTACTGAGCAACTGCGCTGTGACAGGCACTGTCTAGGCACTAAGAGGGGTTGCTCTGTAACATCCCCAAAGTCCTGCTCCTCAGGCCATTCCTGCCTCAGTCCCGATTCATACAGATACACTGATTGCAGATGCCGCCCTTCTATCCTGTGGAAGGTGCACATGGTTCTCTAGACAAAGCTGATGTCTGGCCCCACATGCCATAACTTTGAAGTACACTTTAAGATCTGAAAAGGGGTCCCAGGAGGGGAAATCTTGATAGATGAAAGACCTTCTGGTCCTATTCTCCCATGCAAAGGCTCCTGGCATGGCCAGTCTCTGCTAAACAAATTCCGGCATGTCATTCACACCTCCACCTCATTGTGTTTGCACACAGCTGGTGTAGACAGAGCTGCCATTTGTGTCCATGGAGCAGATTAAACACACTCTGCCCTGACCTGCCTGTGATTATCCTCTTGCTGGTTGGCAATCCTCAGAGGAACAAACACAACCCGCCCAGGCTCCCAGCAAACAGGATCCCGAGACTCATGACCAGGATCTCATAGCAGAGTGCAACTCTCCGCTAAAACCAGACCCCATCGACTCAGGTACATCTGCCCCTAGCCTGAAATGCAAGGTGAGCGGAAGGTCAAGCCCAGAGCTCGCACTCTAGAGAATTCTCTCTGGTTAAGTTTCAGGGCAGAACAGGCCACTGTTACATCCCTGCTCCTGTGACACACGGCATCTGTAATACACGGGATCTGTTCTCTTCGCATTAGAGTCACTCTTCTCTTTTCATGTTTTCTCATCCAGTAAATTGTAAACTGCTCTTTTTTTTTCCAGTACAAAACCAAGGGCATTTACACTGAGCTGTATCTGCCCCTCTTTTTGAGACTGGATCCTGCTATGTTGCTGAACTCCTCAGGTTAGGCCTGAACTTGTGATTCTCTTGCCTCTGCCTCCTAGTGCTGGGATTACACACATGTGCCATCATGCCTGGCTTGACTGCAAGCATCTTTTTCTTTGAGATGGGGTCTCACTATGTAGTTCAAGCTGGCCTTCAACTCACCATGTAGCACAAGCTGGCCTTGGAATTTGTGGCCATCCTCCTGCCTCAGCCTCTGGAATGCTGAAACTACCGGCATACTCCACCATGTCCAGCAACCATGAGCATCTTGATGTCAGGGTCCTACCATGTCCCTGGCACCAAAGTACTGTTTCCCACAAGCTCTGCCTTCAGAGGATGGAAAATGATTCTGTGGTCAAGCTTTTGTCAGCAACGAAGCAGTACCACAGTGCAGTCAGAGCACCCATGCTGAGAAGCAGAAGTCTTACACACTGACAAACCCATCATCACTCTTCACATAAGCAGAATGTAGTGCTTGGCCTGCCTTCCGCACACTTTGGAACCAAACTGTTTCCTGACCAATCAAAACACAACATATTTAGATGTTGTTTAGGAACTGTATGCATCTTCATCTCTACGTTTTAGCCAGAAATTCTTCCCAAATCTTATCAGTTAGCAAAACCGTTTCTCAAAGTAGAAAAGTAAAAACTGGGATTATAACTCAGTGCAAAGGCCCTGAGTTCAACAAAAAGGAGCTTAAGGTGTAGGTAAACTCTACAGCCTAAATGTGTGGCTATAACTGCGAAGAAGGGCATATGCTGCTGTTCCCATAACATTTCAAATACATCCCACAATCACAAGATTGATCAACAGTTGTTAGAGTAACAGAAATTTGAAGATGAGAGCATTCAGCACCATGGTCAGAGCTAAAGAAATAAGTAAATCATTTCTGTAGCACAAAAATAAAGGGAATCTTTAGCAGGAAAATGGTCCATTTTTGCTACTTTGAGGGCGTCCAGGCAAATGCTCAGGCCAGCCAGAGAGGCAAAGGGCTAGAACTCCCAAGTCTGTGTTGCCACAGCCCCTTCTGTCTGCAGGTGTTGCGTGCACCTGCTGAGCCTCCTGGGTGCCAGGTGTGAAATGAAGATGGCCTCATTGCATCTCCACAGCACCCTGACAGAGGCGAAAGAGGTGAACCTGCAGCGCCCTTTCTCAAGCACATGTGCGTGAGCGTGATGGAATGCATAGCACAGGTTAGGAGAACCATTCCAGTTAATAATCTGTCTGCCTCACATGACACAATAACCTGCATTCCTAAGGAGGTATGTGAAGTTAAGCCACAGATCAAATCTACTAGTTTACATTTTAATTTTGGACTTGCAGTGCAATAGGAAATTTTAAAAAACTGGCAATTGTAACAGTTGTCTACCTTTCAAACACTTACTAGTCCCAGGCACAGGGCTGAGCACTTTACATAACTGCCCTTAATCCTCACCACAGTCTTTGCAAAACACATATGTTATTGTCCCCACTTTCCAGGTTCAGAAATGGAGATTTGGCAAGAGTGAGAGACTCACTTTGGGTTGCACAACTGCTAAGTGACAGTGTCAGGGTTTGAACTAAGATCTATTTGACATCAATAGATCTGTGTGTTCTCAGGCATAAGGAAATCACAATGGAGAAATTACCTCTTATGTACTAGAAGGAAAATATTCGCAAATAAATATAAATGCACTCCAAGTTAGTAACCTTGACCATCACATAGAAGGGTCTATGCCCTGCTGAAAAGTAGAGAGGCAGTGGGAAGAAGGACAGTGTCAGGTTTTGTTCTTTGATTTCCATTTCAGTGTCACTGCTGGATCAACAACTGTGTTGTCTTCTCTTTTAAAAAATCCCATGTAGTAGATCAGAGGGCCCATCAGCCAAGTTTGTTTTTCTTATTTCAGGTTTAGAACCTAGCAAAGGTAAAACTGAAATCCTTCAGCTAGGAATTCCAACATTAAATAAAGCCCTCGAGAGTAGAAGGCCCATTGCTTCTCTGACCTCTCCTAGTGGCGCAGATGAAATTAAAACACCTGTCAGTGATTGTCATCCAGTGACACAGACACATCCACACACCACCTGCCTCTCCATGTCTTGATGCTGATGCACAGTAGGTGCAGCCTCAAGAGACCAGGCTGTTCTTGGGAAGTAGTTCAGTGCTACTGACAAACAGAACAGGCTTTTGTCACAGGGCATAGTAGTTACCCAGTTATTAACTATGAACAACTTAGCAGTTAAATGCGTAGAGTGGAGTGCTTTGGTGCTTTAAGAGCTCTTTCAAACTGTTTTTCTCCCCCCTTTTAAAAATATTGCCAGGTTCCCAAATCAAATGCTTCTTCTGTGGAAAAGTCTAGTGGCTATGGAGTCTTAACAGATGTCCTGCTTGCTTGTCCAGATCTCTTGCATCCTGTTCCTTTGGCAGGTTGCCTATGACTCACCTTCAGGCTGTGGGCTCTGAAGAACCGCACCCTTTCTGATCCTGCCTGCGCAAATTGCTAAGTGTCTTCCACTCTGGACGAAGGCCTGTATAAATGATGTTAATAATCTGAAACATTAAAACAGACTTTCCTTCCAAACACAAACCAATAAATGACAAATTAGATTTGTTTAGCCCTATGCTCTTCTCTGCCTTACCCTATAGCCTGTACTTACACAATTCTGTGCACTTTTGTGGCATGAGGTATGCCTGGAAAACTAGGCACATAATAGCATATGCCCAGTTAATATATGTCAGTTCTAATGTTTAAATTCTTCTTGAATTATTAAACAGGAACAAAAAGAAGCAAAACTTTGATACTGAGTGGGCAGTGTCAAATGAGCGAAAGTAATCTGTAAACTAACACAAGGTGGGAACTTTGTGTTCTGTTTCTTTAGCTGTATATTTGTGAATGGGTTCCTAGCTTTCATTCAATTTGATGCTACTATGAGGAAATAATGCCTGTAAAACTCACATTCCAAATAACTCAGGGGGCTGATAGTGCCCTTTTTCTCCTTGCCCATCCTAAGAGCATATACATATTTTGTTCAGAAAATACATCCTACTAAAACACTTGTTTGATATGTAAGTGGCCTTGTGGCACAGGTCTGGCCATTAATGATAGAAGACTTTGTAGGTATTTATGTGAAAGTCTCTGGGTGCTGCTCCTTCTAGATGGTGCAAAGCTGGAGCTGCAGCAGCTGTCTTGCAACCCTAAGGTGACAAACATGAGCATTACAGCTTATAGGTAAGGACGGCAGAGAAACCTGGCAGGAATGTGGGTCCAGGAGGACCCCACTGCTTCACCACCCCAGACTTCTCTGCAAGTAAACATGAACCACATTTATTTAAATCACTGTTGATGTGGTTCTTTGTTACATGAAGCCAAAGGCAACAATAACCAATACAGTCTTACATATAGCTGCTGTATCCGAATCTCCAAATTAAAGTTATGTATCTCCCTTAAATGTAGAGGAGAGTGAAGTGGCCACATTACCCCAGGTTTTAGTCTGGATGTTAAGGTTCCTCCGACAGCCTGTTGTACTCCTTATAATCAACTGGAGATGGAAAGATAAATACTGCATGGAGTTACATGTAAAAAATAATGAACCAATAAACACATAAGGAATTACATATGAATAGTTAGTGACCTCAAGGTAAGAGGCAACTATATATACGAAGGAATGAAGCCCTCTAGATTGGCACATATTGAGGCTGTAATACCAAGTCTTGGCAAGTTGTGGTAAATGAATTGGTGCGGTTGCTCTGGAGACAATTGAGGGTTCTGACAATACTGAGGAACATAACCGGTGCTCCACAAACTCTTGCATGCAGCACTAAGATACTTAGCAGGCTGTTTACTGTCATACTGCTTTCTTTTTTTTTTCTTTTCTTTTCTGTTCTGTTCTATTCTTTTCTTTTCTTTTCTTTTCTTTTCTTTTCTTTTTTTTTCCAGATATTGGAGGTTGAACCCAGGGCCTTCATACTAAGCTACATCCTCAGCCTATTTATTTATTTTTTAGACAGGGTCTTGCTACATTACTACATTGGCTAGGCTGGGCTTCAACTTGTGACACCCCCTGCCTCAGCCTTCAAGGTGCTGAGATTGTAGGTGTGTGCTCCATACTCAGTGATATAGCACTGTTTTATAACAGTGAAAACACACAGGTCTTCTAAGTGTTCAAATCAGTAGGGAACTAGACAAAGGCGTTGTCAGGCAGTATGAAAGTGCTAAGATGGAAAAGAAAAGTAAGACCCAAACCTATACACTGATACAGACCTGCCGGTGTGTCAGTGCCAGCTCCTGACAGCCAAACGGGAAAACCTCAGCCATTCCACAAGCTGGTTGGTGCTCCATCCAGAACCTGGGATACGCCACTTTAGGAGAATTTATGGCATGGAAATTGGAAAAAGCCATAGATCATTCCCTTTCTCTCCCACAAAGCTGCTTGTTAAATATTTACCAGCATGTCACATGAATAGATTTCAAAAAACAGTGTTATTTTAAAGGCAAGTTTGAAAGGAGGAAATGGGGAGTTGTTTAATTAGTCTAGAGTTTCAGTTATGCAAGATGACTTAATTCTAGAAATCTATAAAGCTTAGCACATAGTCAACAGTACTGTTATGCACTTAAAATTTAAGAAAGTACATATCACATAAAGTGCACTCAGCGTGCACACGCGCACACACACACACACACACACACACACACACACAAAGCTACACAGGAAACTTTTGAAGGTGGTGAGATGACTTTTGTCTGGATTGTGGCAATGGTTCTGCGGATGTATGTGTATGTTCAGACTCACCAGGATATACAAGGAGTGATCAGAATGTATCATTAATGTTTAAAGTTTAGTAAATTATTCCAATAAGAGACACATTGTCATTAGTTCCCCTCAAGATGCATCCCCTCCCTTCAAGTACACTTGTCCCATCATTCTGGCCGATTTCTGAAGCAGTTGTGGAAGAGAACTCTGCTGCTAGGTGCCATTCAAAGGAGAGAGCCTCGTAAAGGCGGCCTTCTCCAGTTTATTTCCTGCATCTGGCACTGTGGGACTTCTGGCTCTTTTCCAAAGTCAAAATGACCATGAAACATAAACATTTTACACTGATTCCACACGTCAAAGCAGCCGCAACAGACTTTGAGAAGAGCTTCAGAAAGTGGCCAGAATAATGGGATGAGTGTGTCCAAAGCCAAGAATATTTCGAGGGGGGATTAATGACAATTATCTTTTGCTGTAATAAATTTTTTAAAAATATATAAATGTTCACTTTTCAATTACAAAATGTACTTTTCAATTACACCTTGCATAGATTGAATGCAATTTCTTATATATAAATTATACCCCAATAAAGCTGTTGTTTAGATGACAAGTTGTAGAAACATCCTATATAATAATGGCATATACCTGAAGTTTTTAAAACATGTAAAGAAATTTATATATTGGTAGTATTTTTACTAATAATAAAATATGGTCTATATAAGTGCCAAATTTGTGATGATGTTTATCTCTGGAGAAGGGAGGGTGTAGTAGGTATGATGAAAGGTACAGGCTTCTTGATGTGTTTTATCATCTTGTGTTCTATTTATTTTATTTCAAAATATTTGAAGTGTTGACATTTCACTGTTGACACTGGTTAATTCTGGGTGAAAAATATTAAAATTTTCTCATTCTCTTTGCTTTTGTCTATTATTTAAATTTCAAAACCCAGGCAAAAAAATAAAATGGGAATCAAAATTTGCTCATCATATTTCATTGACTGTATATAGGAATGTAAAATAGTATAGCTGCTGTAAAAAGCAGTATGGCAGTTCCTCAAAATGGAAATAGAATTACCACGTGCCCCAGCAAATCTATTCTAGGTGTGTGCCCATGAGAACTGAGAACATACATGTGAACAAAAACTTGTACACAAATGTTTATAGTAGCAAAACTCATAGTAAAAGTGGAAACAATCCAAATGTCCATCATCTGGGAAATGGATACATAAACGTATTTCACACCCACAAACATGGCTGGAATGAAAAGGGAAATGAG
The DNA here is from genome assembly GCA_004027595.1 of Dinomys branickii. Taxonomy (NCBI): domain Eukaryota; kingdom Metazoa; phylum Chordata; class Mammalia; order Rodentia; family Dinomyidae; genus Dinomys; species Dinomys branickii. Next base: position 36,710 of record PVLD010015111.1, on the reverse strand, counting down.
CGCGGTAAGATTATAAAAAAATTGGAATCCTGGTATTTTGCTGGCAGGACAGTCACTTTGGAAAATAGTTTGTCAGTTCCTCAAAAACTTAAACCATATGACCATATGACCCAGAAATTCCTCTCCTCAGTGTAATTCAAGGGAAATGAAAACATACATCCTACAAAAAAATTTAAGTATACATGGAATATTTATAGCAGTGTTATTCACTATAGCCAAGCCATATGTGTGTTAACCCATGAAGAGATAAATGACATGTGGTATGTTTATACAGTGGAATATTATTCAATCATAAAAGAATTGACTTATATAGTTGGTTGCCCCCATATTTGGTGCATGTATATTTATGATTGTTATCTCTTTCTCTTACAGTTTTTCCCTAACAAGTACATAGGAACTGTATTTATCTCTTTTGATCATTCTTGGTTTGAAGCTGACATTGTCTGCAAATAGAACAGCTACCCTTATTTTTTTCTGGGTTCCTATCACACAGTGTATTGTTTTCCATTCTTTAATTTTTCAGGCTGTGAATTTACCATATTGTTGGATTTTGTTTCATGATCCACTGTGCCAGTCTACTTCTTTTAATTGGTGAAGTGAGGCCATTGTCTAATAAATAGTGTGAAAATGAAAGAAAGTGCTCAACAGCAAAGAACAACTGGGATAGGGAAAAGGAGGAAAGAAAGAAAGAAGGAAGGGGAAAATGTATGATAGCTAAGATAATTGCACTACTAATTTCTCTTGGTTTATTGAAAGGCACAGTTAATGCCTAATTGATCAAATTTGCATGCCTATTTCTGGTAATCTGAATAACTACTTTGAAGATAACAAGATGCAATATAGCAACCATTGTCAATTTCCTATCATACTGTTTGGAAATTCTGTATCATTTTTATTGTTTTTTTATTCTCTTCAAAATAAAAAAAAATTTTAAAAAGATTGAAGGACTGATAAATGTTACATGAACAGATCTTAAAGACGTTATGCTGACACAAGCCAGACACAAAAGATACGTTTCGTTCTTCCACGTTTTATGATTCCACTTACATGAAATGCCCAGAATAGACAAAGCCACACAGCCAAAAAGTACATTTTTTTCCCAGGGGCTCGGAGAAAGGGATATGGGAACTGAATACTTAGTATAGAGCTTTAAACAGTTTCCTGTTCTGGAATTCAATAGCTGTAGTAGCTAAACAACACTGTGAATGTACTAAAATCTAGTGAAGTTCACTCTTAAAAATGGCTATGATCTGTTTCTTTTTTTTGTAAGAATCTTTTTGGTTTATGTCTTATACTCTAAGTAACTACTTTGAAAATAGTGATACACCGTGTATGTACTACTGTAACCCTCTTATTTTCTTATGAGATTTTGTTGTATTTTTTCTTTTCTTTTTTTTTTTTTTTTTTTTTTTGCGGTACTGGGGATCGAACTCAGGACCCTGTGCTTGCTAGGCAAGCGCTTATTCCACTGAGTTATATCCCCAGCCCAGTTGTATTTTTTCATAAACTAAAAAAGATACTTAAGTCTTAACCCCCATGTAACAGTGACCATATATAGAAATTCTTTGCAGGTGATTATGTTAAAACAAGGTCATTAGAGTGAGCTCTAATCCAGTATGACTTTGTCCTTCTAAAAATGGGGAACTTGGACACAGAAACATGAGCACAGGGAGAACGCCATGTGCACAGGAAAGAAGAAATGGATGACACATCTTCAAGCTGATGAATGGTACAGACTGTCAGCAAACAACAGGAGCTAGGGGAGAGGCACGGGACTCTCTTCACAGTCCTTAGAAGAACCAAGTCTTCTCACATCTAAATCTCAGATTTATAAATTCCAGAACTTGTGAGATAATACATTTCTGTTGTTTAAGACACAAAAATGGCTAAAATGTTGAATATTGGTCATGTGAATTGCATCTTAATTGCAAAAGTTATTTAAACTATGCATGTCATCCATAGTCAGATGATACTATGTTGTAGAAAAACGCACATCCTTAGAGTTGATGTAATGTGAGAGGGTGAATGACATAAAGCTACAGTTAAAGTTCAGAGATCCATAAGTGAGCATGTCTCTAGGAAAGCAGCACCCTTATCTGTTTTGCTTATCTGTGTCTCTCCAGGACTCTGCATAGATATAGAATATTGAAAGACTAAGAAATTTTGTGTGAAATGGATACTTGCACAGATATACAAGTGAAAACATTTAAATGTTTTCAAATAATAAAGAGGACTGTTCATTAACATAATTTATAGAAACAAATACTGAACTGTATTTAGCCATTATTGTAGTGGCAAATGTGAAAAATCACCCATGGAGGTCGAGAATAAGGCAAACAAGCTTTACTAGCTGGTGGATGGCACCCAACATGGAGTCTGGAATGTTAACACCTAGGACATGGCGGTTAAAGATTATATAGGGGTTGAGTTCTCAGTTGGGAGAATAGTCCAACATCTCCTTATTTGGCTTGGCTCAGCCACAGTTACCTGCCATTCCCTTATTTGGCCTGGCCCAGTTACCTGAGAGACCCTTTCTGATAGTGGTGAGACATGGGACGGGGAGAGGGAGGACAGCCAATTGGCTCTTTTATAACATGTCTGCTGACTCAGGGTCAAAAGTTTACAGAGCTCAGGGAAATGGTGTTTGGGTACAGAATGGCATTAGTTCAGCAACACACCACTTCATTATCTCAACATTATTGAAAAGGTATATGTGTGCCTAGAAGAAGAAATATACTAATTTATTAAGTGATTTTCTAAAAATACAGTGAAATTGTTCTGGCATTTATTTGTGCATACTTTTATTCATTTTCTAAATATCTACAATGAGCCAAAGTACTACCTTTTGCAGTTAGAAAGAAGTCAATAAGTATAACCAGAAGAACATAGCAGTCTTAAGAGTCAAAACCAGGCAGTAAACCCATAAACGGAAGAGAAAAACCAACAGCCATGTCTGCTGGGAAGGGAAAATCCAGCCACGTGCTTAAGGCTTTTACCAGCAGCTTTCATGATTGAGGGGACAGAAGATGCCAACAGCCACAGATGACACTCCTGTGAAGCAATGCCAGCCCCTGCATTTCAGGATACAAATTATTTCTGCACCAATAGCACAGTTTCTTTCAGCCTGATTATCTACCTCCAGATCAACCCCAGATCATTTGCAAATGATCACTCCAAACTCAGCATATTGGTATAGCCACCTTCTCCACTAAATTACCTTTGCTCCCACTGTTGGGGACTAAATTGTGTCCCCTGTTAAACATTCAAATGTTGAAGTTTCAAACCCCAGTACCTCAGAATATGACCACATTCTGAAATTGGATCATTAAGTAGGAAACTAAGTTCAAATGAGGTCATTAGTGTGGATCCTGATCCAACATGACTAATGTCCTTATAAGAAGAGGCGAGTAGGACAAATGTCACAGAGGAAGATAATGGTGAGGACGGAAAAAGATAGCACCAATCAGTAAGGCATAGATTGAAACCTCAGAAAAAACCAGCCCTGCTGACACCTTGATCTCAGACTTTGGCTTCCAGAGTGATAAGAGAATAGATTTCAGTTGCTTAAATCACACAGCCTGTGGTCTTTGTTGTGGTAGCCCTAGTAAAGTCATATACTAACCTACCATGTGAATGAGATGTTCAGTGATGGCTTGGTTAATTTTATGGGTTACTTTGGCTGAGCTGTGGTGCTCAGTTATTTGGATAAATGCTATTCTAGATTTTGCTAATTTTAAATGTGATTGATATTTAAATCAACAAAATGTGAGTAAAACAGATTGGTCTCCAAAACTGTGGTTGATCTTCATTCAATCAATTGAAGGCCTCAGGAAAAAAGACTGAGGACCCTAACAGGGAGAATTCTATTTATAGACAACCTTCAGACTCAAGACCATAGCATCAACTTTTGGCAGAACTTTTAACCTGCCAGCCAGCCCCAGCTTACCAATCCCCTCAATCACATCAGCCAATTCTGCAAAGATCACGCGCTTGCTCTCCCTCTCCCTCCCTCCTTCCTCCCCTCCCTCCCTCCCCTCTTCCTTCCCCTCCTACTCCCCATCTCTCTTCTTCTTCCTCCTCCTCCTCCTCCTCTTTTTCGTCCTCCTCCTTCTCCCCCACCCCCCGATACACATACTACACATACACACAAAAGCTGTGATCAAAATTAAGGTGAATAATCTTTTAAAACATAGCAAAAGGCACACTGCCTTAAGTCCCCCCTCAGATATGCCCCTTCCTTCACTCTGTAATGGTTTAGAAGAACCTCGTTTTGGGCTGAACTGACTCAATGTTTGACCCCAGTTCACCTCAAACAGCCCATGCCCATATTAGGTAAATGAAACTGCTGTATATATTGTTCCTTGTCCCTTCTTGGAAAAACCCCAAGAAAAGACTGTCTGTTCCTGCCAACCAGGATGCCCACCTGAGCAGAACGAACTTGCTGTGCTCCTGTAATTTTGTGGTTTCAGCCTTTATAAACCCTGCATTTTACAGGCTTGGGACTCTCACTTCTCAGTCTTGAAACAGAGATATGGGTGAGGGTTGTTGACCTCAACTATTAAAAGCACCACTTCAAATTCCAATCGGCTGTTTAGGAGTTCTGTTTGTTCACGGACCCATCACAACTCTTACCCCATTATTATTGTCACTTTCTGAAGTTATCTTGGAAGTTCTCTTTCATGAGTTGTACTCTTCTGGCTACTTCAATGTGCTGAATCCACTCAAAATGTTTGCCATTCGTAGTTATTTTGACTTTGGGGAAGAGCCAGAAGTGCTATGGGGCCAGATCTGGTGAATAAGGTCGGAGAGGATGCATGGAAATGCTTTCATCAGCCTCATTCCATTGGATGGCACTTAGCAGCAGCATTCACCGTATTTTTTAACCATACCTCAAGGTACTCACAAAAGAGGTCTTCCCGAACTGCTGCAGAAAGTGGCAAGAACAATAGGATAAGGGGGCTAAGTGGCAATGTGTCTTTTACTGTGATGCCACTTTTTAGAAAAACACTGTATTTCAAATTTTAAACATTCGCTGTATATGTGTGTTCAAAATTATTATTAAGTTTATATGTAAAGTATAAGCAATATTAGCCTTTAAGTCGTTGTGTTGGAATTTTGCAGTGACAGAGGACTGATGTTTCATATGCTGCTGTTGCACTTGTTTTATGTAAAATATATATTACTTATTTCTGGATTTGGGGATGGAAGAGATGATCAAATACTTGCATATAGGCAAATTCTTCACATGCAGTTCTTATGTTTTATTGATGACATTGAACTTTGCAGGAGAATATTGTCAGATGAGTACAGGAAAAGCAGAGAGATCATTCATCTAAAGGCCTGACAACTTACACCCACAGAGTGCTAACAGCCCATAAATTCCAAGCAAATGAAGAATCATGGTTATAAATTCCAACCGTCTTTGTTCTGAGTATCCTGCCTCATCTTGTTCTACCCCATACACTGGCGCTTTCCTGACTTCTTCAGAAAGGGCAAGGCTTTTTTTCCGCCCTGTTAAGTACATTAACATCTTCTAAACCACAAAGTAGGGAGCTACCATGTGGATGGTTTGTCTAGGAGGAAAAAGGGAATCCAGTGAGTCTGGGGAACGTCAAGGAGTATGGAGTCCCTGGAGGGCAGGGCGGGGCAGGGAGCAGCAGGGAGGAAAGGAATGTTCTTCACTTTCACCTACAACTGGGGACTGTGTGAGCCAAGCCAGCAGAAGGCAGCTGTGGGACTTGAGTGATGGAGAGCTAAATAAAGTCAACAGAACTATAGGGGTTGCATGTGAGACTGGCATTCCTTCTTGCTGTCAGTCCCAAATGTTTTCCTTCCCTACTACACCTGCGACTCTGTTAACTTTTAAGAGACTTCCTGGGCAGGTGGAAAAATGTGGAGACAAGCAAGGGGCACCATAACTCTGATAAAGACTCAAATGCCTGGAGTCAAGCCAGCAAAGGGCTGGTCTTTGAAACAGTGTTATGTGGCAACCCACAAGGCAGACGCCAGAACAACTTAGGCAGTCTTGCTCCCCATAACACTCTAAGAAGCAGCAGTGTACAAGAAGACTTTCTGTTGTAATGGAAGTATTGTATATCTGCACTATCCAGTGTGGTGGCCAGATGTAGCTACTGAACATTTAAAACATGATTAGTGTGACTCAGCAAGTGACTTTTACATTTTATATCATCTTAATTAAAATTCAGATAGCCAGCTGTGGCTAGTGGCTACTGTTTGGGTTTTCACCTCACTGTAATTCCTGCCTAGTCACTATGGCAACGAGCCAATATGGTGCTGGTGGTCATGTGTTGTGCTCAGCCAGTATGGCACCAGGTCAACATGGTGCTGACCTCAGAGGTCAAAGCCAACATGGCATGGGCCTTTAAAGGTCATATGCTAAGTGCCACCCTTCTTCCCCTGAGTCAAATTACGACTTCCTACTTCCCTTTTTGTAATATCCTGTTTCCCTTTCCCACACTCCTGCCCAATCCTGGTCCGCCATGTCAGGTGATCTGCCTCCTAATCTCCACCTCCTCCCTGGGCCTATTTAGCCGGGGATCCCACGACACGCCCTCGGAAGTTCCACGTTTCCTTTCTTCCCCTACTGTGATCTTCTACTATTGTGGTCTTCTCCACGCCCACAATAAAGGCATATTTTATATTTTGCTTTACTTCTCTCTCTGCTGGAAAAAAACCTATCATATTGGTGCTGTGACTCAGATGCAGGCCATGTAAGCTTACTAAGGGAGAGATCTTTTACTCCCTTGGTTTGAGCCCCCCTGCCAACGAGCCCTTCTTCCTTTGTCCAGATATTTGCTGTTGCCATCTTTTGCCCAACACCGGCCCACTCCAGTTCTCACAGGTGAGCCTCCTCCGATCCGGGAGTTTTTGTTTCGTTTTCGCTTGTTTTCCGAAAACCGTAGGCCACGTGAAAAACTCCCTTTTGGGACTGTGTCCCTTCTAAGACTACTGTGTCTCTTTTCCATCCTGCGGGATGCCCTTCTGCCTTCTCGGTGATGATTGGGTGGGTGGCTTTGAGCATTTTTTCCTCTCTTGCATCCTGGACAGGGTGACAGCCTTCTCTGGGATTTCACTAACTGGCTGCTTCAGCCTGCAGCTCACCTTTGATTCAGCCATACAATGGGAAACACTACTTCCCAGCCCCCAAAACACACTCCGCTCGGTTGTCTCTTGTCTAATTTAAATACTTTGGGAATAAGGGACACCATTAAACCAAAACTATTAATTCTATATTGCTGGATGGCCTGGCCTCACTATAACCTAGACAGTGAGAGCCACTGGCCTGAAGATGGTACTTTTGACTTTAATATCCTTAGAGACTTAGACAATTTTTGCTACTGCAACAGCAAATGGAAGGAATTACCGTGTGTTTATGCTTTTATTGCTCTTAGGGTGTGTCCTTCCCTTATTCAGACATGTGGAACTGCCCAACTATGCTTGGCCCATTCCACACCACCAGAATCCCCTCCTAAACCCTCTTCTGACCCTCTCGATGACGTTCCTCCTGCCTTTGCGCCCCCTTCACCTTAGCCTCAGCCTCATCAAGCTGACTCTTTACCTTCCTCGCAATCTGATCCTAATCAGCCAGATAGCCAAACCTCCTCACCCCAGCCATCTCAGCCAGCAGCCCAGTCCTCTTATCTCTACCCTCCTTTGCCCATCTCTGAGCCTTCTCCATCTCCCAAACCTTCCATGTGTCACCTAGCCCCCCCTTTCCACATACCATCCCCTGACACTACTCCCTCTGCTCCTCCCCTGTCATCCCCGCCCTCAGCCCCAGGTGCTCGGCCCCATGCTAACTCTCATTCTACTCCTCTGCAGTCAGTTGATGGGCCCGCATTGTCTCTAGATACAATGTCTATTTCGTCTCAAGGTTCTTCTTCCTCCTCTTCCCTTTCCGCATCACCTTCCTCTTCTCTGGCCCACCACACTCGGTCTAAGAGGGCATATAATAAAAGATTACAAGATGGCAATCATCAGCCACATGGTCACTGGCGACCATCTTGCTTTAAGTCACATGGCCACTGGCAACCATCTTGTCATGCACCACATGGTCAGCAGCAGCCATCTTGCTACATGACACATGGTCACCCTCCACCATCTTGCCCTGACTCTACTTGCTTGCCACTGCTTACCCCAGACTCTACTCACCTTTCAACACCTCCTTATTCTTCTCAATCTCAACTTGCGTGCCCCCTTCAGGAACAGGCCAAGCCTGAAAGGCTAGTTCACATCCATGTTCCTTTTACTCTCTCTGACGTTTCTCAGATTTCTAATAAATTGGGGTCTTTTGCAGCTGATCCCCACAGATACATTTCAGAGTTAGAATTTGTCACTAGTTCTTATGATTTACACTATAAAGATCTTTTTACCATTCTTAACTCTTTCTCCTCAGCAGAGGAAAGAATTATGGAATGCAGCCCAACAAGAAGCTAACATTAAGCACCGAGCTAATCCTGATCATCCTGATGGAGCTGCTGCAGTACCATTTAAATATCCCCATTGGGACTATCAGGGGCATGAGGGCTCCCAAAAGGTTAAAATAATGATCAACTGTATTATAACGGGACTTAAAACATCTCTCACAAGTCTGGAAATTATAATAAACTTGTGGAGCAAATTCAGAGGGACAATGAAAATCCTGCTGAGTTTCTGGCACATCTTACTGACCCTCTAAGCCAGTTTACTGATACAGATCCACAGTCAAGTTTGGGGATACTGCTTGTTAACTCTCATTTTATCTCACAGTCAGCCCCAGATATTCAGGCTAAATTTTAAAAATCTGAGCTCGGCCCTCAGTCCTCACAGAAAGAACTCCTAGCTTTGGCTTTTCATGTTTTTAATAACAGAGAGGAATGACAAAAGTTAGACAAACAGGCTAGCAGACTGGCAGTTGCTAAGGCAGCTGCCCAATATCAACATGAGCTACTAGTATCAGCACTCGGGGTTTCTAATGTAAGCAAGCCTAAGCAGGCAGATGCCAAACAGGGTGATGCCAGCAGCAATGTCTGAGCCTCTTGTGGACCATGCTTCAAGTGTGGCAACAAAGGGCACTGGGCATGAGCCTGCCCTGACCTACAACCACCCAAGAAGCCTCATCCCATGTTACAACCTCAAGGGCCATCGGAAGTGCGACTGTCCTAGCCACCAGAGAGTGAGAAAGCCATCCACTAATTCTTTGCCCTCACAGGAGATCGACCACTAGATTCATTATTGTCCGATCTGCTTGGTCTCACCACTGAAGAGGCTCTTCTAAGGGCCTCAGCCCCTCACTCTCCCAAACCCCACTCAACACTTCACCCTGTACACTACCTCTCAAGATCACAATGCCATAGGTGTCCCAGAACACAAAAAGGGACACAAAAGTTGATAATCTTAAGACAAAATAAAGTAATAAAAATATATTAGATATAAATACAGTTTTAACTTTTTCCAAATTCTTATAAGAGATCTCTAACTGACCTACATTCAATTTGGCCAAAAATATATTTGAGTGCACTCTGATTTTATAAACAAATTGTGTATGTGTTCTTGTTTGTCTCTCTGTCCAATCTGTCCAATAAAACAGCTGTTTTATTTGAGCTCAACAAACTTCTGGTATTTTTTATTTTTGAAACAATTGCCTGTAATTTGAGTTATAGATACATGTTATCTAAGTTAAGGGTATGCTTCCACTAAGGTTTCCAGCTGATCAAAATATCATTAAAATTGGGTTTATAAATGTTATATGTTCATAAAACTTAAAAAGTTGTTAAGATAGTAAAATAAAAATCACTTATGTTGGACAGGACTTCAATTAATGAATAAGGAAGCAGCTGCCTGGGAACATTTTACCCAGTCCTTCATTCATTAATAGGAAGCCCCAATAATCTCCATAGCCTTATGGCAAACACCCCAATAAATATTGTTTGAAATATACTATTGTCATATGTTTACACTAGCCATTGTAAAAAAGTTAAGTTTTCAAAAATAAGACAATAAGGTATTTTTTTATTAAAAGATGTTATTGGTACAAAACTAGATTAAAAATCAAAATAATTCATTATTGTCAATTTCATGGTATATTACACATATTCATGCTTTGCAAATGTATAATACTCTAAAATGTAAAACTGGGATTGTTTATAAAAGTGATAGACATTTTCTTTCAGATTCAGACATCTGCCTTTCTTTCATGCTCCAGATACTCATTTTAAGAGGTTCACATCAGGCCAACATGAGGTCATCATTTAAATGTTAACCTTTTAACAAAACTTATGTGATGTATAGTGTATGTATATGCCACTACATTTAGATATTTAGCCGACACTGTTACAAATTTCTTAAATGACATCCTGTTTAAGGACAAATTAGATAAAAGCTCCTTATGTATTAGGTAGAAATGATAACTAAAAGGGTTATTCTATTGTGCTACAGAAATGTCATGTCTGTTATATTACAATGCTATGTATGATTTTTGACTTCCAGTTTTCTTTGTGAAGCTATTTAACTGTCATCTGTTAACATTCTACAGTGAGTCAACTACTGGAACACCCATGTTTGGTAAGAAGTAGTAGTTCTCTGGTTGTACTGTATATTTCAAGGTGTCTAATACTCAGGTAAATTTTTGATAATTAAGTTCACTGCTCCCATTACAATAAAATGTTATTAATCTTCTCTTCTGGATGTTCAACAACTGAGGCTTGGAGACCAATTGGAAAGATAGCTGGACTAAGAGGATAACCAATATTTGGCTCTTGGCCTCTGAGGTCAATAAAAACTCAGGACATAAGAGAACCTCTACTGCAACATCATATAACTCAGTCAAGTCCCTGATCTTCTGATCAAGGAGATTATGGGACCACAGAGGAAAATGATTCTATGCTGTATAGTGTGCCTAAGGAGAGTCACCAGGAAAAAATGTCTCCCAAGCTTTCAAAGAAAGCAACTTGGTCATGCATTGACCATCACTAATCCAGATGGCTGACACTGACAGTAGAACTGAAAAGCACTGTACATGGTTCCAAGGCAAGTCCTGAGGAGATTTGACTGGCCTTGATAGATAGCAAGAAGTTAATTTTAATTAACACAGGTCTCACTTTTAACTTGGTCTTAAACATCCAACAGAAAAGTATACAAGATGTTTAAAGCAGTGCCATTATACTGATTTCTCCCAGGAATTGGTTTATTCTTGCCTAGAGACTTGACTTTGAAGTAAACTATGCTAGGTTCCTGTTGTTAAAAACCACCAGATCTTGTCTAAAGAGTGTTATATGATACATATCAAGGCCTTGACTAACTATACTCAGCATAAATGACACCATAGCTGATCTCTCTCCTAAATAAAAAGTAAAGTTAATAAAACAGGCCATACTTCAAAACCAAATTAATAGTCTTGCAGCAATTGCCCTACAAAATTGCTGCACCCTTAACACCCAGCCAATAAGGGAAGCACTTGTGCTACGTTGGGAGAAGAATGTTGCTACTTTGTAAATAAATCTAAAATCGTTATGGACAAGGTAAAAAACTTTCGTACCTGGCTTGAGCATAAACGCCCAGAAGTAAGAAACTATCTCTCTCCCATTACACCATGGTCCTGGTGGAATGACACACTTGGGTCATGGGCAGTGTTCCAGCTACCTCTTTTGGGCCCTATAATCATGATAATAACCTGTTTACTTGTAGGGCCCTGCATTTTTAAACTTTTGTCAAGTTTTATTCAATCCAGGCTTCGCTCAATCATGGCCAACGAACTTGTTGCTCTAGCAGACATCACCAACACTGGCGTTCACATTGGCGATACCCATCGTCCCCTCGCCCCCTATCATACCGATGCCCCTACTCAGAAGGAAGCAGTTTAAGAGGAGTCATCACCCCATATATCCAAAAGAGGGGAATGTTTGGTTTTTCACCTCACTGTAATTCCTGCCTAGTCACAATGGCAACCAGCCAATATGGCACTGGTGGTCATGTGTTGTGCTCAGCCAGTATGGCACCAAGTCAATATGGTGCTGACCTCAGAGGTCAAAGCCAACATGGCATGGGCCTTTAAAGGTCATATGCTAAGTGCCACCCTTCTTCCCCTGAGTCAAATTACGACTTCCTACTTCCCTTTTTGTAATATCCTGTTTCCCTTTCCCACACTCCTGCCCAATCCTGGTCCGCCATGTCAGGTGGTCTGCCTCCTAATTCCCGCCTCCCACCTGGGCCTATTTAGCCTGGGGTCCCATGACATGCCCTTGGAAGTTCCACGTTTCCTTTCTTTCCCCTACTGTGGTCTTTGCGCCCACAATAAAGGCATATTTTATATTTTGCTTTACTTTTCTCTCTGTGCTGGAAAAAACCTATCAGATACTATGTTGGACAACATAGCACCAAGGACTTCATAAAACCCAGATCTATGAGTCTGCCAAAATAATTTAGGGAAGAGGGATCCAAATATGTGAATTCAGGTTTTTCTTACTACTGAGTGCTCCACATTAGAATTACTATTATTAATAGTCTGGAAAGCTGAGGAAGGTTATATTAGTGAGCATCCCCATTGCTGAGATACAAGAGCTTTAATTTGGCTTATGTTTTAAGGGGTTTCCATCCATGGTTAGCTGGCTCCAACACAAAAATGTCATGGTGGAAGTGTATGGAGGATATGTAAAGCTGCTTAGTTCACAGGAGCCAGAAAGCTGAACAGGGAAATAGTGACAGAGAGGAAAGGCTGAGAGACCAGACAAAGACACCAAGTCCACACCTCCATGACACACCCAGACACGCCCAGATGTACACTCCACCATTCCCCAGGCAGATCCTAAAGCCAATTAAGTTGACTTCATCCTAACTGGCACATCCCAAACCTTGTCACATTGTAACCTAAACAAATCTTTTTAAACCATACTTAATCCCCCAATAAAGACAATAGTAAATGTATTGTTTCACCTAATGTACAACTATCCCGTGTACAACCAAAATAGAAACTTCCCTTCACAAAGTCGAAACAGTACCAAGATTTTTTAAAAGTCCAAGTCTTCTGAGATTCAAGACAAACTTTAAAAATACAAGACAAATATTCCTATTCCATAAGGGTCGAATTAAGGGATAGAAATGAATCAGACCAAAGAAGGACCATAACACAGTAGGGAAAAGATTAATTTTATAGCTCCATATCTGGCCTCTGTGCCACACAGTGGTAAAATGTAAGTTCTAGAGGGCTTGGGTCTCTGCTATATCTTTGGCTTCATTCCAACAGCTTCATGCATTGCTCTTTAGAACTCCTTGCCCTTCCTTTGAAATTTGAGTGCAAGTCTTCCTGACCTACAACTATCATATTCCATATGCTAGTAAAAACAGCATCACATGCATGATGTTAAGTTCTTTGGACCATAGCTATAGCATCTACTGAGTGCCTGGATATCTGAGCACAGTGAGATGAATCCCAGGGAAACAATTCCCTAGAAGGCTCTTGATGACCAGGGAGCCAAGAGACTCTCTTCTCATGAAAAGTTTACACTTTTGTACCCTTGAGCCTGAGATGGACAAAGTCTTGCTAATTCCTGATGTTAGTTTATATGTAGATGTCTCTACTAAGCCTCAGGTGTTTATAGGTGGAGCTTAGGGGGGGTGCTTGGATTATAGGGTTATGATACGCACAAGTGGATTCATCTGCTGATGAATTTACAGTTGACTTGCTGTTAGGAATTGGGATCTGGTCAGAGGGGGTAGGTCACTGAGGGTGTGACCTGGAAGGGTATATCTCCCCACCTGTTGATTTATCTTTGTTTGCCACCACGATGCTATGGGCTCTTTCTCCTCTGCCATGATGCCCTGCCTTGGAGGCCTGCCTTGTGAACCAAAACACACCTTCCCTCCTTAGAATTGTGGGTGTTGGGTACTGCGTCTCAGTGATAAGAGTGTGGTGAGGCACTTGAAATACCCTCAAGGCATCTTTCTTCTTTTACTGTATAAAGGTACTTGGATTCTTTTTAAGGGTGCTAATCTCTTAAGCAGCCATACTTCCTTTGGCCCCAGCCTCACATGTGGTTCTTTCTAGGCCAACAACATAAGTTTTCCAAACTTTTATGCTCTTCCATTTGCCCCTAATTCTCACTATAAATCTAGCTAAAGTACCCAGCAGTACCCATGCTACAACATGAATGTTGGGTTGTCTTGAAATTTCCTCTATCAGATTAACTACAAAATGTAGAAAATTTTTCTTCCAGAGTTAACACACGTGGTCTCTAGTCCAGCTGCCAATGGAGTCCTTGTTTCCAGCTGAAACTTCCTGAGGCTGACCTTTACTGTCTGCATTTCTATGAGCATTTTGGTCTTTAAGCTCCAGCCAGAATCATCACTCAAGTACTGTTAACAGCATTCTAGAGCTTCCACAGCCTTAATCTCTAAATCTTTCCAAACTCCTTCCATAAACCAGTTCCAAAGGCTTCTAAACCACATGGTCAGGGATAGTCACATCATTAACCCCACTTTTTAGGTAACAACTTTCTATATTAACCAGTTCTCTCCTGCTGAGACACAATACCTGACACCCACAACTTAAAGAAGAGCTTCAATTTGGTTCCTGTTTGAAGGTGATTGGATCCAAGACAGAAGCATTTATGGCAGAAGGGTTTGGAGGAGAAAATCTATCTAGTTAATAAGTTAATAGAGGCCAGAAAGCAGAACAGGTGAACAGTGTCATGGAGAATGGGATTAGGGGCCAGACATAAACCTCCATGGTCCACCCAGATGTATGCCCCAGTGATCCTTCAGGAAAACCCCCAAGCCAATCAGATTGAAACTCTGCCCTAATCACCACCAGGGCGCAGCTAGCATTAAGCACTGGAATAGCTTGCCCACCCTACAGGATCTGATCTGGTGAGCCATGTATCTGAGTATCCAATGCAAGAAACACTCTCACTTATGTTAGCCAGACATGAATTATCAACCCCTGTCTACTAGTTGCTTAGAACTGTAGAAGCAACACTAACACTTCCCACTTATTCTCTTTCTGAAGGTGAGAGTTTTTGTGTGTGTGTTTATTCAATTTGGGGGAGATTTAGAAAAAATTCCTCCAGCTGTTAGGGAGCTTAATAAATACAAAAAAATTTGTCATCTTCTGGAGAAATTTTATTTAAGTGACTAGAATTGAGCTGCACTTGGAAAGTAGAAATATTGCATGTTAGAAATGATTGCAGAAGACTGAGCAAGAAATAATTTGTCAGTTGGTCCCAGGAAGCATGTGTATACTCAGCCCCATTCACTTTTCTTAGGCAGGAAATGTGCTTTCCTGGGCTAAGCCAAAGGCTTGGAAATCCCCTCCTTTAATGACTGAATGCCAGTCTGCCTTGAGAGGCCTCACCCATTTCATCTGGACAGCTGGGACAAAGGAAAAAGAGTCAGAACCATCATAAAGTGTTTTAACAAGTGCAAATTAACTTTCAGTATAAAAGGTAACAAGTTATATATTTGATTTCCCTACTTTGGGGGGAAATGAAAGCTTGTTTAAGTATAATACGGAAGTGGCTTCACAGTGTAGTAACAACTGAGTCTTTAAAATAGACTAAGGAAATTCACAAAATAATCTCAAAGTAAGAAAAGCACCCTCTGATTCCACATCTTAGTGCTTAAGAGAATCATTATAGATTGAAAGGGAAGTGAGTGGCTGCCGTAGAGACTGTGACCAGGTTTCGCATAATGATTGTGGCTTGAGTAATTTCTGAGGAACAAGCAAACAAATTCTTTGACTTTGACTCTGCATTACATTGCTCAGTCCATCTGCTTGTGCCCACTAGAAAATTCCATCACACATTATTTGGGAGATGGTCACCCTGAGTCACACTGAATCACAGTTAATCAGTTTGGTTTCCTGTCATTTGTTTTTGATTCAATTCTCCATACGTGTCCAAAATTTCTGTTTATTCCCTTAGAGCCATTTGAGTGCACTAATATCATCCTTAATCTTAAAAGAGAGAGAGAAAAAAAGAAATTTCCATGCTATGGAGGAACTCCACTAAGAATACTGTGCTACACAATTGTCTAAAATAAGACATATTAGAAAACAGAAGGAGATCATTTCAGTAATTATGCTGGGGCAGTAAATTAAAATGATCATCCTAACTACAGAAGCAAAAAAATAATAATAATAATGGTGGTCAACCTCATTTGTTACAAAAGCAAAACAAATCAGATTGTCATACACCCACCAGACTGGCAAAAGTTAAGCAAAACGACACCAAATATTGCTAAAGACATGGAGCAGCTGGAATTGATACTACTGGAAGTACAGTTGAAAACCACTTTGGAGAACAATTTCATATTATCTAGTAAGGATGAACATACACATAGCCTATAACTCTAACTTCACTCTCACAAGATATGCACTACAATACTCATAGAAACATTATTAGCAACCTGAGACTGTGGACAGAGACATATCCCAACATTAAGTACGTACTTTTAAATAATAGCTACACTCACTGGTACAGATCAGTGGTGGCGAACCTATGGCACACGTGCCACAGTGGGCACACAGAAGTACATGCACCTCTCTGTCAGTACATGGGCCAAGTTGCCCTAGGAGCTGAGCAACAGAGAAAACATGTAACAGTTGTTTTTTTCTAAACTAAAACCTCAGTATCTATGTTTAATTGTAGTGTTGGCACTTTGCAATAAATAAGTGGGTTTTGGGTCACACTTTGGGCACTCAGTCTCTGAAAGGTTTGCCATCACTGATACAGATAAATCATATGGACATTTCATTATCTCCTTTGAACAGTTACTTGTTTGATTGGTCATGCCCACATGCAAATAAAGGACTGAAAAAGCATCTTCTGATTAGTCTTGTGACTAATTCAAATGCACATTCAAATGTAGGACTGAAAATACTGAGTTTCTGATTGGTCCAAAGTAGCACTTTTCTGACTGATTCTGTGTAGAGTGATGATGGTATCACTGTACTGGGAGTGTCTGTCACCCTCTTGCTTTATCTTACTATAAGAAGTATGATGACCATCAAAGCAGTTTGTCTTCAGGACACCTGCTGGTATTGTCCTTTCTGGCTCTCTGTGGTTGGGTAGGGCCAGGCCACTGGTTCTGGCCAGTGACTTGTGAGCATAATGTGTGTCTTTTCCAGGTCAGATACTAGTTACCCCCACAGGACTCTTCAGAGCTGCCGTTGCTTCTGTCATGGTAATGACTGTTGCCCCAGATAGCAGCTGCTCCAGCTGCCTGGAGCAAGGACATCTGGGACTGTGGTCCTCAGCCAATCTATGACAGGTACAGTGAGCTAGAAAGAAGCTTGCAGTTGTTGTAAGCCATTGCAGTTTGCCATGACAGAACAACTGCATGTTGAAAGGAACTGCACTGTATGTTGAAAGTTGCTATGAAGCAACAAGTTAATGGAAACAGCCGAGTGGTACACATCTTGATTAACATTAAAAGATAAGGATAAACACAAAGGAATCCTGTACACTTGCAATGAAAAACAATTTTCTCACTGTTAACTTTTTTTTTGTCTTTTTGAGACAGGGTCTCTCTATGCAGTTCAAGCTATCCTTGAGCTCACTTTGTAACCCAGGCTGGCCTTGAACTCACAATGATCTGCCTTAGCCTCCTGAGTGCTGGGATTACAGGTGTGCACCATCACACCCAGCTCAATTTTTAAAAATTTAATTTTATTGGTACATTTTAGGTATATATAATGGTCACATTCATCATAGGGAATTTGCACCTGTACATTGTATATAATTGATTCTTCTTTTTTTTCCCATTCGTGTACCCTCCCTTAATGCCTCTTCCCCTCCTTTCTTACAAAATACTTGTTTCCAGTTTTTCCTCTGTTCTGTTTTTCTTTTCCTTTCCTTCCTTTCTCCCCTCCTTATTCCCACTTGAAATTTTTCTTTCTATTTCACAGTATTTATTATACATTTTGGTCCTTGTGTACCTTTTAGGTTTATCACACCAGAGAAACCTTGAGATATTTACACGCATGTCAAACTTATTTCACTTAGGAGTATGGTCTCAAGATGCATCCATTGACATAAAAATGTCTCAAGCTTATCCTTTATAGAAGAGTAGTACTCCATGGTATAAAAAAAAAAAAACCCACATCTTTATCCATTCATCAGTTGATGGGCATTTGGGCTGTTACCAAGATTTAGCTATTGCAACTGTGCTGTTATAAACATGGGCATGCCAATACTGCTGTGGCAGATTGTTTTTAATTCTTTTGGGAAGATACCAAGAAAAGGAATAGCTAGGACAAATGGAATCTCTAGCTTTAGTGCTTTGAGGAATCTTCACACTGATTCCATAGTGGTCACACCAGTCTACATTCCCAACAATAGTGGAGAAGGGTTCCTTTTGCCCCACAGCCTCTCCAGCATTTATTTGTTGGTTTCTTAATAATAGCCATTCTTTCTGGAGTGAGATGGAACCTTGGTGTTGTTTTAATTAGTATCTCTCAAATGACTAATGGTGTTGAACATTTTATCATATACTTATTTGCTATTTCTGCTTCTTCATCTGATAAGTGTTATTCATTTCAGATGTCTATTTTTGGATTGAGTCTTTGAATTTGAGGGATAGGATTTTTTTTAGTTCTTTATAAATTCTAGATATTAGTGCTTTGAGGAACAGTTGGCAAAAAATTTTCCCATGCTGTGAGTTGTCCCTTCACTCTGTTAGTGATTTCCTTTGCTGTGCAAGGGCTTTTTAATAAGATGAGATCCCAGTTGTTAATTCTTCATGACATTTCTTGTGCAGTAAGGGTTTTATTCAGAAAGTCTCTGCCTACACCTATGCCTTCAAGACTTCTACCTATTCTACTTTCCAGCAGATTTAATGTTTGTTTTAATATTTAGATCTTAGATCTTTGACTCATTTTGATTTTAGTGTAGTGCATGATGAGCAATATAGATCTAGTTTTAATCTTTGCCATGTGGAAAGCCAATTTTTCCAGCACCATTTATTAAAGAGGCTATCTTTCTTCCCTTGATGAAGGTGTTTGTCCCCTTTGTCAAAGATGAGGTGGCTGAGTGTGTTTGGAGATTTTTCTGTATCTTGTAGTCTGTTCCGTTGATCCTTGGGCCTATTTTTTTGTTGTTGTTTTTTGGTTTTTTTGCCAGTACCATGCTGTTTTTATCACAGTAGATTTATAATATAATTTCAAGTCAGGGATTGTGATGCCCCTGCCTTGCCTTTGTTGCCAAAAATTGTTTTTGCTAGTTCTGGTCTCTTCTTGCTCCAAATAACTTTTAGGATTGTTTTCTCTAATTCTGTGAGGTATGCTATTGGTATTTTGATCAGGATTGCATTAAATCTGTATAACAATTTTGTGAGTATGGCCATTTTCACTACGTTGGTTCTTCCTACCCAAGAGCAAGGAATATCTTTCCATTCTCTGATATCCTCTTTGATTTCCTTTCTAAGAGTACTGTAGTTTTCAATGTAGAGGTCATTTACTTACTTTATTAGCTTTATTCCTAAGTATTTCATTTTTTTGGATGCTATAGTGAAAGATTTGGTTTCCCTAATTTCTCTATCAGTGAGCTTGTTATCTGTGTACAAGGATGCTATTGATTTTTGAGAATTCACTTTGTATCCAGCTATAGGACTCAATTTGTTTATTAAATGTAGAGGTCGTTTCCTGGAGTTTTTGGAGGTCTTCTATATAGAGTATCATGTCATCTGCACATAATGATAATTTAACTTCTTTTTTCCTGTCTTTATTCCTTTTATCTCTTTCTCTTGTCTAATTGTTCTGGCAAGCATTTTCACTTGCCAGAAAAGGAGTGGTGATAGTGGACATCATTTTCTTGTTCCTGTTTTTAGACCTAAAGCTTTCAGTTTTTGTCCATTTAATATGATGTTGGCTATTTGTCATTAGATGGCTTTTAGCAGATTAAGATAAAGACTGTCTATTTCAGTTTTCTGTAGGGTCTCTATCATGAATGAATTTGGGGTTTGTCAAATGTTTTTTCTGAACCTATTGAAATTATCATATGATTTTTGTCCTTGGCTCTGTTACTATGGTATATTACATTTATTGATTCGCAGACATTGAACCATCCCTACATCCCTGGGATGAATTCCACTTGGTCATGGTATATAATCTTGATGATTTACTGCATTCTGTTTGCCAGTATCTTTTTGAGGATTTTTGTATCTACACTCATTAGGGAGATTGGCCTATAGTTATTTAGCATTTTTATATCTTCTTGATTCAGCTTTCATAATTCGTATGTATCTAAGAATCTGTCCATTTCTTCTATGTCTTCCATCTTACTAGAATACAAGTTCTCAAGGACTTCTGGTAAGATGGCGACTGGGTAAGCAGCAGAGAAAGATCCTCCCAGAGGATCGCCACCCAGATACCAGAATAGAGCAACATGAGAAAGACAAGAAGGAGAGAAGTGTGTGCCCTGGTGCCATGGAGCCAGGAAAGATCTGAAACGGGAATTGAAGCCCTCAGAAACAACAAACAAGACCTCTCCTGGAGAAAAAGCTCAAAGGGCCATGATGGCATAGTGAGAGGAAGAGGAGGCAGAAAAGGAAGGAGCCACCGCTCCGTACTCACCCCCAGCCGCTCCCTCATTCTGGCACTCACAGCTTCAGCCTCGGAAGCCCCTGCCTGCAGAGACTTGGCCAGGGGAGAGCAGTCCTGAGACCTGGTCCATAACCAGAGAGGAGAAAGTGCAGCTCGGAAGGGAAGCTGCAGTGGTCAGAAGGTGTGGTCGAATCCAGTGTGAGGACATGAAGATACGACAGCCACAAAAGCAAAGTCCCCACTGTGCAGAAACCTTTCTAATCAGTTCCCTGAGGCAGGGCAGAGTCAAGTCAACCAGTGAGCAGCCCACCACATCCCAGCTCTACGCCTGCCCAGATGATATGGCCTTATACCTCTCCAATGTGTGAGCAAATATCAGCAGAGAGAAGCAGAGAGGAGTGGAAGTGACCCCAGGGCCACAGTAATTCCCAGGGATCCAGCCATAAAACAAATGGGAGCTGGAGCTCAGCAATAAGAGAGAGCTGCAGAGAGAGGTGGGAAATAGCCCCATGTCCTTCTCACTCCAATACCAAGCAGGAAGCATGAGTTGAGTTACCAGGCTTCAGCTCCCACCCTGAACTCCCTCTCTGAGCAACATTGAGACTCAGGGGCCATTCACTATGTGTTTCTGACAACAAAGGGCTGAGTCCACGGGCTTCAGGACTCACCCTAAACTACTAATACAAGCACCAAGAGGGTCTTCACACTGCTTGCGTATATGAACCTTGTAAGAATCCATAGCGTCAAACTACATGAAAAGCAACAGTCCTGGAGCCTGAAAGAGAACAACATACTCTACACAGCAGACCCAAAAAAATCCTCCAATTCTCTCCTTGAACTAATAACTAAACTTAGTACACACCCTGGACTACCACAGTGAGCACAGGTGGAGGAGACCTCATGCCACTTGTGCCCAGCAGTGTAAGTGCACCCAATGCCCAGCCGCAAGGGGCAGGGAAGGGCAACACTGGAGATCGAGAGGTGGGAGGAGGTGAAGACATGGAATTAAGGTGCAGACCCGCTTCTCTAACTGGGTGGGAATAGTCTCCAAAGAGTCATAGGATGCCTGCAGAGGGGACACCAGGGGCTTTGGCGAGGAGCTCGGTGGCCTGTGGGGGGAGAGGCCTCCCATTCTGCCCAGCCCCCAAAAGTGGCAGCCACCCCAGGGTGGAGCTGGACGGTAGGCCTGGCCCTCGGGAGCGGTGGTCCCCTGGGGCAGAGGTGGGTGATATGCCCAGCCCTCCAAGAAAGCAACCCTGAAGACTTGCCTGAGCCTCTGGACGCAGACATGATCTATCAAGGCAGAGCCTGGTGGTCAGCTGTGTAACCCTGCCTACTTGACTGGACACCCAATGGCTGTGAGGGCTTGCCAATTATAGTCTTTGAGGATGGGTGCTTCTCCAACTCCTGCCATAGCAATTTGTGAACACCCATGTTTTACACAGCATAATTTGAATCAGCCAAGTCTCTTCACAATGGGAGAGCACAAGGGAGTAAATAAGCCAAAAAGTACAGTTATTACCAATGAGAAGACGACTGATAGGGTGGTAGAACAACAGAGATGAGGGGGAAAAATTGATTAATTGAACGAGCCATCATTTGTATAACTGAGTAACAAAGACGAAGATAACATGTAATACAGCATCTAGTGTCAACTCCCTACTATTTTCTCTGTAATTTGCTATTTCCTTAACTGTTTTTGTGTTAACAAATGCAAAGATAACATTATGTAATACAGCATCCAGTGTTAATCCCCACTACCCTCTCTATAATTTAGTATTTCCTTTATTGTTTCTGTTAACAAATGCAAAGATAACATTATGTAATACAGCATCCAGTGCCAATTCCCTACTATCTTCTCTATAATCGGGTATTTTCTGTATTGATTTTTATGATATTCTGGTTTATATATCTCCATTCTTTTGTCTTAAAAAATAAAAAAATAGAATACAAGTTCTCTAAGTAGGTGTTATTAATCTTCTCTATTTCTGCAGGATCTATTGTGACTTCACCCTTTTTATATTTTTTTATTTTAAAAATAAAAGAGTGAAAACATTAACAAACACACATTTACAAAATAACACAAGAACAACACAAGCAATACCAAACTTCAGACAAGGTGATAGGAAATGAACAGTGGTTGTTGTATCACCCTTTTTATGCCTAATTGCATGGATGTAAGTCTTTTCTTTCATTTTTTGATGAGGTTGACTAAGAGTTTGTTAATTTTATTTAATCTTTCAAAGAACCAACTTTTTGATTCATTTGAATTGTTTTGTTAGTCTCAGTTGCATTAATTTCTGCTATGGGTTTTATAATTTCCTCCCTTGCATAAGCTTTTGCTTTGACTTGCTCCTCTTTTTCTAGAAGCCTAAAGTCCAACATTTGGTTATTTATTTGAGCTCACTCTGTTTTTCAAATGTGGGAATTCATTGCTATAAATTTCCCTCATAGGACTCCTTTCTTTGCATCCCATAGGTTCCAGTATGTTGTGTCAGCATTATCATTTAATTATAGAAATTATCTAATTTCTTCTTTAATTTTATCTGTGACCCGTTGGTTGCTTAGAAGGGTGCTATTGAATTTCCATGTGTTTACTAAGTTTTTGTGATTTCTTTTGCCATTGATATCCAACTTCATTACACTATAGCCTGATAATATGCATGATATAATTTCACTTCCTTTGCATTTACTTCAGCATGTTTTATGAGCTAGTATGTGGTTTATTTTGGAAACCATCCCATGTGCAGCTAAGAAGAATGTATATTCTGATGTTGAGTGTGGAACACTCTGTAGACAACTACTAAGTTCATTTGTTCAAAAGTTTGGTTTAGTTCTGATACTTCTTTGTTAATTTTTTGTCTAGTTC
Organism: Dinomys branickii; assembly: GCA_004027595.1. Lineage (NCBI taxonomy): Eukaryota > Metazoa > Chordata > Mammalia > Rodentia > Dinomyidae > Dinomys > Dinomys branickii. Next base: position 13,308 of record PVLD010015111.1, on the reverse strand, counting down.
ATCTGTCTGTTTGTGACACTGGGATATTGATGTCTCCCCATTATAATTATATTAGTGTCTATTTGATTTTCATGTCAATATTTGTTTTATATAGTTGGATGTGCTAGTATTTGTTGCATATGTATTTATGATTATTACTTCTTCTTGGATTATTCCCTTAACAAGGATGTAGTGACCTTCTACGTCTTTCTTGATCAGTTGGCTTCAAATTCACTTTGTCTGCAAATAGAATAGCTTCCCATGTTCTTTTCTGGGTTTCTGTTGCATTAATTATTATTTTTTATCCTTTAACTTTCAGTCTATGAACTTCTTTTTGAGTTAAATGTGTTTCTTGAATGCAGCATATTGTTTGATCTTGTTTCTTGGTCCATTCTGGTAATGTGTTTCTTTGTACTGGTGAATTGAGACAATTCACATTGATGTTTATAGCTGATATGTATTGACTTATCCTTGTCATGTTATTTTCCTGTAGTTTGTTTCCCTTTCTTTCTGCTTAATTACTTGTCTTGCCTTGTGGATTCACTCTGTTGGGGTTCATGGAGTTGTAGTCTTCTTGTTTCTTTCTAGAATGTCTTTCCAAACATTTGGTAGTTCTGGTTTGGTGGCCATGAATTTCTTCAGGTGCTCTTTGTCATGGAAGTATTTTATTTCTTCAATTTTACAAGATATTTTTTCAGGGTACATCAATTTGGGTTGGAGGTTGTTTTCTCTTAGAGCTTGAAGTACTTCATTCAAAGCTGTCCTTGACTTAAGGGTTTGTGTTGAGACATCTGCTGTAATTCTGAATGGATTTCTTTATAAGTAATTTGCTTCTTTTTTTCTAACAGCTTTTAATATTCAGTTCTTGTGCTGAATTTCTATAATCCTGACTATTATATGTCTTCGTGTAGATTTATTTTAGTCATGAGCAGTTAGAGTTCTATATGCCTCACTTACTGTATATCAAATTCTTTTCCCATGCTTGGGAATTTTCTGTCATTACTTCTGTGAACAAGTTTTATATCATTTTTGCTATTTCTTGCTTTTTCATTGACTCTGATCAATCTTATGTTATTCTTCTTTGCATCATCTAACAGCTGTTGATTTGATTTTTTTCATGATTCCTTGTTATCTTTAAGAGATCTTTCTTTTCATGATCACTAACCACAATCCTGACTTCCAGCTCTGATATTCTTTCCACACATTTTTTTTACTCTGCTGTGTATATTTTCAATAGGGTTTTTAATCTCCTGAATATCTGTTTGAATCTGTTTCATGGATTCCATTTCTTTTCTGTGTTGGGCATTCATGGTTTCCATCATTATCCTAAGCTCTCATTTTAAAAATCTGTATCTACTCTAGATTGACTAACCATGTCCTTCATTATGGTCTTCATCTCTATGGTTATCTGAGGAATTATTTCTAATTTGATTTCTTCTGGAGCCTCATTTACCTGATTTGTCACATTAGCACTTACAACTTCAGAAAGTCCAATTGGGTGGCTTTCACATTGTTCCACCTCATTGCCCCCTGGGTTTGCCTTTGGCAAACTGGAAGCCTGGGGTTGCATCTCGCTTCTGTGTCTTCTCATTTTCTTTTTTTTTTAAGTTTAATTCCTGCATCAATGTTTATAAATTGGTTATGGTAGGTACCTTTATTAGTAGTATCAAGAACCCTGAGGAAATTACTGCTTCTCAGAGATGTCTTCCATGTAGCTGGATTTTGGGTTTTGAGTCTGTTGTAAGATCCTACCTCTTCAATTTATTGGTGATGAGAAGTTGCTGCCTGTTTGGCCCAGCCCCTGATTCTTTGGCACTGGCTTATAGTATTGTTTATGACCCTCAGGCAATCTCCATCTTGGCATGCAAGGAAGAGCAACTGATAGAACAATTATGTCTCCTTGGCTAAAGTAATACAATCAATAGTAACAATAGCATGAAACATAGCCTAGAAAATGTCAAATTGTGGTTACTATTAATTTGTCACATCTAACCATATGAACAAGATTTATAGTTGCATAACAAAATCTAAGACAGACCAGAAAATTGTGTACAATGAATATCCCCTCAATATGGCAATTTTATGCTCAGGGGAAAAAATTTAAATGGGTTGGGGGTAATAGAGAAACAGAAGAAGAGAAAGAGATTAGAAATAAGACTAGAGGACAAAAGAAAATTACTCAAGCTTTGGGAAACTGGTGAAGAAGAAAAGAGGGAAAGAAAGAAGGAAGAAACATAATCAAGAGCAGAATAAAACAGCAACAACAAAAAACTAGAAATAATGTTTATAGTCACATAAAAACAAGAACAAACAAGAAAAAGATAAAAAAAAAAAAAAAGGAAAGAGAAGAAAAGAAAAAAATGTCCTCTTCAGTATATATCACTGCTGTCACTGGTATAGACAGAAGGAACAGCCTAACCTGGATCCATGTGGATTGATCCCAGCAAGCCAGCAGTAGAATTATGGCAGGGTGGTGGGTAGTCCCAGGAAACTTGTGCTTTTAGTTCCACTGAATTTCCAGCTGTTTCTGGCTACGAGGCTGAGACCTGAGTAGTTCAGTCCACAACACTCCAGGTGCCTCGTGCTGGCTTGAATTTGGCTCCCTGCTGGCTTAAACTTGATGTATCCTGACATTCTCTTCTTCTATCAGTCAAGAACCTGCTTTGTGGAAGGGATGTTATAAAGGGAGGAAAGCAGCTTACAAACCCACTGTGAGGGCATGGAATGCCCATGGTCCAGCTGCAGCATACAAAGCTGCTGTTGGACAGAAGCACTCCTGACACTGGGGCCAGTTCCATGGAGCCACCCAGTGTGACCCAGCCACAACATCTAAAGCCATGGCTCGGAGCTGCTGCAGTTTATAAAGCCACCATCTGGGCATGCGTGGCTGTCGCTGGGCCTGGTCCTGCCAGGATGCACAGCTGGGCACAGCCCCACTGTGGGGTGTGGGCAAAGGTGCTGCTAAGCATGGACCCACTGCGGAGCACAGGTGAGGCTGTCAAAAAAAGGGAATGCCATGGGTCCTGTGGGACCGTGCGGTCCTGCTGCTTGGGGCTTGTGGAGACACCTCAGGCCCTGTGGCCCTGCCCCAGCCCTGGGACCTCTCTCTCTCAGCTGCTGCCCCTGATGCCAGGCCTCCAAGAGCCTAGACATGTGACCTAGAAGAGGAACAACAGCCACGAGTCAGCGAGAGCAACCAGAGACAAGATATAAGAAAAACTGCAGCCCTGGAGATCAAGAGATGACAACATATTCTAAGCCCTGAGAAACTCCTCCAATTGTCTCCCAAAACTAATAACTAAACTTAGTACACACCTTCAACTACCACAATGAGCACGAGTGGGGGACACTTCACACTACTTATGCCCAGCATCAAAGGATTCAAAATGAGAATTCAAATCCTCACAGAGAACATTTTAAAACCTCGCCAGGAAAAACATCCAGGAAGATGGCGACCAGACAGGCAGCAGGGAGGGATCTTACCATAGGGTCACCACCCAGACACTGGAATGTAGCAACGTAAGAAGGACAGGAGGGAGAGAAGTGGGTTCCCTCAACACAGGAAAGATCTGAAATGAGAACTCAAGCCCTCAGAAAGAGCAAACAGGACCCCTCCTGAAGGAAGGGCTCAGAGGGCCGCTATGGCACAGTTGGAGCAGGGGGAGGCGGACAAGAAGGGAGTTGCCACTCTGTATATGCCAGCAGCCAGCTCCCTCGTTCCAGCATTCACAGCTTCAGCTCTGGAGGCTTGTACTCCTGGGGGCCTCCTGACTCAGGAAGAGTGGAGTTCCAAGGGCTGGTCCAAAAACAAAGAGGAGAAAGCCCAGCCCAGAAAAAAAGCAGTGGTGGTTGGGAGATGTTGTCGAGCCCAGTGTGAGGATGGAAAGTTATAACAGCCACAGAAGCAGGGTCCCTACTCTGCAGCAACCTTTCTAATCAGCACCTGGAGACAAGGCAGAGTCAAAGCAACCAGTACACAGCCCACCACACCTAGTTCTACGCCTGCTCTGGGCTGCGGTCCCATATCTCTCTGTGTGAGCAGCTACCAGCAGAGAGCAGCAGAGAGCAGCAGCAGCAACCCCAGGGTCACAGCAATTCCCAGGGATCCAGCCAAGGAACAAACGGGAACTGGAGCATAATAGTAAGAGAGAGCTGCAGATGGAGATGGATCACATGGCCCCACGCCCTTCTCACTCCAACACCAAGCAGGAAGCACGAGCTGAGATACTGGGCTTCAGCTCCCGCCCTGAACTCCCTCTGTGAGCACCTTGAGTCTCAGTGACCCGCACACTTGCCACCTATTCCCGACAGCAACGGGATGAGTCCACAGGCATCAGGACTCACTCTAAACTGCCAATATGAGCACCAGGAGGGACTCCACACTGCTTGCATATGTGAACCTTGTATGAACTTAGAGCAACAAACTACGTGAAAAGTGGCAACCTTGGAGTCTGGGAGACAACAACGCACTCTACACAGAAGACCCAAGAAAATCCTCCAATTCTCTCCTAGAACTAATGTCTAAACTTGGTGCACACCCTGGTCTACCTCAGTGAGCACAGATGGGGAGACCTTGCACCACCCGTGCCCAGCATTATGGGTGCGCTGATGCCCATCTGTGGGAGATGGAAAGTGGTGGCATTGTGGATCGGGAGGTGAGAGGAGGCAGAGACCTGGAGATGGAGTGCAGACCTGTGCTCTGGCTGGGTGGGGACAGCCTCCAGGGAGTCGTGGGTGGCCTGCAGGGAGACACTAGGGGCCTAGGAGCGGACCCCGGGGGACCTGACAGGGAGCTCAGCAGCCTGAGGGGAAAGGGGAGCTCCCTCCAGACTTCATGAAAACCCCGAAGACCTGGAATGGGTCTTCGGGAGTGCAGCGATGGGGCAGAGCCCTGAGGTCCACAGGGGAGACCCTGTGGACCCAACCGGGCCTCCAGGAGCACCTTGGACCGGGCCCCCAGGAGCGCCTCAATGGGGTGGAGCCCAGTGGTCCATAGGGGTGGCCCCATGTACCCGACCAGGCCTCTGGAAGCACCTTGGACCAGGCCCCAGGAGCACCTCGATGGAGGAGAGCCTGGTGGTCTGTGGGGGAGACCCATGGATCTGACCCAGCCTCTGGGAGCTCCCTGTACCAGGCCCTGGGAGCACCTCAATGGGGCGGAGCCCAGCGGTCCACAGGGGCGGCCCCGAGGACTCGACCGGACCTCTGAACATGCTGCATCGAGGAGGAGCCTGGTGGCCTGTGGGGTAACCCAGCCAACTCAACTGGACCCCCAGTGGCCTTGAGGTCTTGTCAAGGGGGCATGAGCATAGTGAACCTGGTTCCCTGCCAATTTACTGTCTTTGAGGATGGATGCTTTTCCACCTCCTGCTATAATAATCTGTGTGCACCCATGTTTGTTACACTATAATTAGAAACAGTCTCTCCCCAATGTGAGAGCCTGAGGGAATAAGTAAACCAAAGTATGTATGTATGTATGTGTGTGTGTGTGTGTGTGTGTATATATATATATATATATATATATATATATAGTTACTATCAGAGGAAAGATGACTGGCTGGGTGGGAGAACAACAGAGATGAGGGTGGAGAAAACTGATTAATTGAATGAGCCATCATCTGTAGAATTGAGCAACAAATGTGAAGATAACATTCTGTAATACAGCATCCAGTATTAATTCCCTACTATCTTCTCTATAATTTTGTATTTCCTTTATTGCTTTTGTGTTAACAAATGTGAAGATATCATTACATAATACAGCATCCAGTGCTAATTCCCTACAATCTTCTCTATAATCTTGTATTTCTTTTATTGTTTTTGTGTTAACAAATGCGAAGATAGTATTATGTAATATAGCATCCAGTGCTAATTCCGTACTATCTTCTCTATAATTCTGTATTTCCTTTATTGTTTTCGTATTATCCTGATTTATATGTCTCCATTTTTTGTCTTTAAAATTTTAAAAAAGGAAGGAAAGGAACTAAACAAAGGGAAAATTGAGATCCCTTTTTTATTCCAGATGGAATAGCTTACAATCAATTGATTCTCCTAATGAAAAGAACTTTAAAGAATGTATAATGTATGTTTAAAATGTGGGGAGAACAGGAACTCAGACAGGTTTGAGGGGTTGATACCTAAGATAAGGAAAAAACAATAAGGAGAAATTCACATTTACCTGACTTATCCCTTGAGAATATTTGACATATCTCAGAATGCAGGGGAATAGAGTCCTATAGAAAGCAGTGAATAGAATTGAAAAATCTTTCATAATTCAGTTATGTATGTGGAAAATTCAGAAGAACAGATAAACTCATTAAAATGCATAATGTAAGGCTATAAGATCAATGTTAAAAAGTAAACCATGTTTTATGTACAATAAAAATTACACAATGGGTTTTTTTAAAAAACAGGCTGGCTTCATAATCTATCACCATATGCAAAATTAGAAAATATGGCAGCATTGCCTAATTTTGAAGGAAAAGGTTTGTGATCTGGCATTTTTTTTCTTCTATGAAGTGACAGAAAGACATTCTTAGATATGCTAGGTTGTATGGTTTCCATGGTGAAACTATGGAAAAGTCTGCCTAGACTTCATGCATGTGAAAGGTCAGTCAAGATGAAGAATTCATGGACAATAAATACATAGCTTGAAAAGACTGGCAGTAAACATCAAATTATTCTAAAAGCACCATACCTTTTGGACATAGGTACAAAGTATAACTTTTACAGTAACAAATGGACAAAATTGGCAGGTAATAAAGTTGAAAACCTTCCTTAAATATAGTATTGTTTCATTCAGTCTGTAGAGAATTATGAATATAAATATATATTTAGCTTTTTACTAAAGTGTAATATGCATATAACAAGATGCACACATAGTAACTATATGGCTGACTGAATCCCCACAGAGTGAATATACCCTTCCCACTATCATACAGATCAAAAAGTAAAACATTATTATTTTTTGAGGGAGTTCAGTATACTTTTTAGTATATTTTTAAATTAAAGTACTAGTAGAACAAAATCATAATACAAACCTACTCCCAAAAGATGTAACATTAAAGAAGCTACAATTCTCTTAAATCAACAGAAGAGGGTGCTTTTGAACTGTGAAATACAATAAGCCATCCAAAATCTTTTCCCTTGCTTGGTATTGCTGGTCTATGGTGGGAAAACAGGACATTTCCAAGTAAATTGGAAATGGCAGATATCGTGCAAACTAAGTCAGTAAGAGGAAATGTAAAGTAAAAGTTAAAACATTTCAGCTGTTAAAAATTCCCTCCCACAAAACAAAGCAGAAAGAAACTGACACACACTGTGAACCTCAAATAAACATCTTCCGGTAGAGGGAAAAACAGAATCACAAATGTGAAAACTCAGAATAGGAATACACAAAAGCCAGAAAGCAGCAAATGAACAGAAACTCCTCAAAGATCTGAAACGAGAATCTGCGGTAATGGTGGATGAGCCTCTTTGGACCAGTTCTCTTGCAAATGATAATTATAAATTCCGCTCAGAATATTTTTTAAAACCACTTAAAAGGCTGTAGAGAACAAGCAAAAGGAGGCAGAAATGAAAAAGAAGCAGACACTTGACAGAAGAAAGGGACAGCACTGTATGAGTTTTTCTTTTTTAAAAATTTTTTATTTTAAAAGTAAAAGAACAAAAACACCAACAAACAGACACACAGCAGCACAAGAACGGTACAAAAACTGAACTACAGATAAAGTGGCAGGGGATCAGCAATGGTTGTTGTATTACACATTGGTAACTTCAAAGTGTATGCTCAGGACAATACAAATAGACATACAGGATTGATCAAACAATTAATCATCAATTGTTCTTTACATCAAAATGACATGAGACAATAGTGCAACCATGTCAGCCATCCTGCACATACATACATACCCATACAGCTATTCCCCTCTTCCTTTTCTCCTTCTGTATGAGTTTTTCATGTTGAAGGCTTTAGCCTGTAGACAGCCTACAGTCCCTCCCAGAATTAAACTTGCCTAGAAACCCACATTGTACTAGCTTACAACTGGGGTATAGCTCAGAGGCAGAGTGCTTCTCTAGCATGCTCAAAGCCCTAGGTTCAATCAGCAGCATTGCAAAAAAAAATAAAAAATAAAAAATAAAAATAAAATCTTATTAACTTGCGAATCAAAGGATAGAACTTGAGGCAACTACTTACAAATATGGGGTCCTTATGTGTTGAACTGTACCCCCTAAAGATTCATGAGTCCTAATGCCCCTCATAATGTGGTCTTATTTGGGAATAAGGTATACAGACAGACGAAGATGAAGCCTTCCTGGTATAAGGAGGCCCCTAATCCAGAGAAGGCTGGAATGGTAGCATGTTTTCAAAATTTCATAAACAACAAAAGTTTTAAAGAGCAAAATGAACAGCCTTCATAAAGGCTACATAGTAAATAAAATGCACATTAAAATACCATTAAAATACTTATTGAACCAAACATGTCAATCATTTCTATACATGTAAATAAAAACCTCTTAAAAAGACTTTCAGATTGACTCTCAAGACAAAACCCAACTCTGCTGAATCCAGAAGGTACTCCTAAATCCCAGGGATTCAGAACAGATAAGAATAGATGTGGCACATGACCCTCCACTGCTGATGGGTGGACATGGGGGCAAGTCTTCATGTGGCAGTGGTTAGGGACAGGAAAAGTTAATAGACAGTGCCCACGAGGAAACTTTGGGGACCCTGAATCAGCCAATGAGATCTTACCTGAACACCTCCATAAATGATCTGCTCAGTTCTCCCTTACATGTTGCCTTTGGAGGATTTGTAAGAAAGTGTTTTATGTATTTATTTATTTATTTAACAAACAGACATCCATTTGAGAAAGTGTTTTAGTGCATAGAGAGCCATGGAAATTATAGGGCTAACTTCAAAGATCCTGAAAGACCTTGCTGGTTGAGGCTGTATGCACTCTGGTAATTTGATTTTGAAAGATTTTTTTTTGAGGAATTTGCCCCAGCCAACTGCACATTCATAGATTCCATGCCCTGGCTGTGGCTATGGGCCAACTCTGTATACTCTTCATTTTCTTTCCTTAGGCATAGGACAGCAGAGGTGTTGGCTGACTTACTGACTGCCTGGGTTATGGACAATGGCCATGCCCAGGGAGGGAAGGAAATCCCAGAGAGTTGGCAGCAGGAAACAGTGGGCTGGGTCAACAATGCTAGCCTCAAGGAAAGCCCATGGCTATGGTGAACTGCAAAACCAGGATGATGTTTTGCTCAAAAGTGGCTCCTTCCACATGGATGGAGACCACCATGAAGCAGCTCAGAGCAAGATTTAATTGTAACCAGCTGGTTGTCCACGTTTATGTTGGGTTTGCTCGAGGCCTAGGCCCTTGTCTGGAGAGAGCAGACTCAAAGTGAACCTCTATGAGTCACTGGTCCCTGCTTAGGCCTGTATTGGCCTGTGAAGTTGGGATGCCTCAAAGGACAAAGGCCACAGCTGAGGGTGTTTGGCTCCCACCCCAGTTAACTAAGAGGAGACTGCAGCTGCAGGAGTCTCGCTCCTGCAGTCAAGGACTTCCCAGAGATAACATAGTTCTAAATTAACATAACATATTACCCAGAGAAGTCCTTAAAGGACAAGTCCTGCCCAGATTCCTGAATTTTCTTCAGTACAGGTCACCCAGGGAAGTTGTTTGTCTTAACCCAGAGAATCTTGAATTCTGTGAGATGCTTGGACCCTCCTGGAGCCCTAAATAATTGTCTCATTTATTTAAGCCTTCACTGTCCACTCATTTGGGAGACTGTGAGCCTGATCAGCCCACCATAACTAAGGATTATTAACCTAACACCACATGGCAGAGTGGAGCTGGAGCAGAAATCCAGTGTAGCACCTGCCATATTTTGAAGGGTTTAGTCGTGAGCTTTTTGGGAAGGGATTCATTGTTTAAAACTGAGCCAAAGAACCACTACACTTGAGTTTCTAGTGTTACCATACATAGTAACTGGGTAGGAGACAGTCGTGACAGACAGCATGGAGAGTGCAGGCTAGATATAGGCCCCCACGAGAAGTTAAAACTCAGCACAGGAAGGACATGGGGCCCCCATCCTCCGTGGTGAGAAGACATTCCCAGTGTGTGTAGTCTTCAGAGGTGGCAGGATCTGAATGTGCTGGCTCTAGGGCAGGATCTAAATCCAGCAGCCTGCTTGAACACACACCCCACCTCCTATATCCAGTGCAGACATCATTGATCTGTTAGCTTTCCCCAGCATGAGCAAGGACATACCTCAGCTTAGATGGTGGTCACAGTCTTGGGGAGAGGGGAAGAGGGGGCTGGGGGAAGCATCTCAGAAACCTATAGGCCATAACACTATGTGAATAAAACAGTGACTTGCAGAATTTCAAGACTTCAGATCCCAGAAAGAAACACTCACGCAAACATTCAAAAACATGGAGGACTTTTTTCCCCCCTTTTTCATTGGTGTTTTGGGTTTGGAGCTTCTTTTTCTTTTTTTTTTCTTCTTCTTTTATTTTCTTTTTTTATCTTTATTTTGCTCTGTTTTCTTTTCATTTTTCTTGTCTGCACTTTTCTATTGCTTTAATTCTACTAATTTCCTTGTACTTCTTAATAGGATCTCTTACCTCACTTTTCTCTCCTTCTCATCTTCCTTAATTTTTCAAATCTTACATTTGTTGTACTCTCATTCCCCACTCCCTTTACTAGTATAACCAGTAAACTTTATTAATCTTTAGATATTTAACTCTATGCAGTTACTATTGAATAGTTTTTGTTGTTAGTGGAGGTATAGTTTTTGCATGTAGTAGATATATGCTGTATGTTAATATTTGGTTTGTCTTAGTATTTATGTATAATTATAGATCTCTTCTCCGTAGTTAATGGTGGGACATAATGGTTCTTATGGTATGTTAATATTATGTTAATATTGAGTTTCTCTTTGACTATTATTGTTACTGATTTTTATTGCATTTTCCAGGGTTCCATAGTTGTTCCTTTGTTTGTTTTGTTTCATTTTAAAGAGAAAAAAGAACAAACATTTCAAAACAAGATAATAGAAGAGTAATAATGGTTAATAATTATTTATTGTTACATTTAAACTAGTTACTCAGAGTAAAAGATATCAGCATTTAATTGTCCAAACAATATTAGCACAAACCTTTTTTCAATGAACTAAAAGAAAGTAGTAGTATAGCTATCTTAACTATCTTTCATATATATATATATAATTTTTTTTACTTCTCCCTTCCTTCTTTTCTCCAGTCCCCCATTAAGTTTCTCTTTCCTTTAAAGTTTCTTCCCATTTTATAATATCCATTGTACATTTTGGGTCTTATAGATTCTTTCAGCTTCTTACACTAGGGAGACAATATGATGTTTACACATGTGCATCTTGTTTATTTCACTTATGAGTATGGTTCGGAGTTGCATTCATCTATCTATGAGAGTCTCCAGTTTATCCTTATTTATGTTTGAGTAATACTCCATGTATGAAAGACCACATCTTTTTTATCTCTTCCTCAGCTAATGGACATTTGGGTTGTTTCCAAGATCTAACTATTACAATTGTGTTGCTATAAACATGGGTGCACATATATTGCTGTAGTACAATGTTTTTTAATTCTTCTGGGAAGATACCCAGAAGGGGAAAAGCTGGGTCAAGTGGGACCTCCAAGCCTAGGTTTTTGAGGAATCTCCACACTGATTTCCACATTGGTTTCACCAGTCTACACTCCCAACAGCAGTGGAGTAAGGTTCCTTTTTCTCCACTGCCTCTCCAGCATTTGTTATTGGTTGATTTTTTGATAATAGCCTTTCTTTCTGGGGTGATATGGAATCTCAGTGTTGTTTTAATTTGCATCTTTTGAATGACCAGTGATATTTAACATTGTTTCATATATTTATTTGCTGTTTATATTTCTTTATCTGAGAAGTATATATTAATCTCAAATGCCCATTTTTAGATTGGGTCTTTAAATTTGGCGGGCACGCGGAAGGCACTGCTAGGCTAAGGCCAGCCCGGGTCTTTAAATTTGGGAGGGCTGATTTTTTTTTTAGTTCTTTATATGTTCTCAATAGTAATCCTCTCTCCGAGGAACAGCTGCCATACATTTTTACCACATTGTGGATTATCTCTTCACTTTGTTGGTGGTTTCTCTTGCTGTGCAAAAGCTTTTTAATAAGATGAGATCCCAGTTGTTGATTCTTTGTGATAGTTACTTGCAATTGGGGTTCCATTCATAAACACTGTCTACACCAATGTCTTCAAGAGTTTTACCTATTCTATCTTTCATCAGATTTAATGTTTCTGTTTTAATATTAAGATTTCTGATCTATTTTGAATTTAGTTTAGTTCATGGTGAAAGATATGGGTCCAATTTTAATCTTCAGCATGTGCAGAGCCAGTATTGCCAGCACCATTTATTAAAGAAGTTATTTTTATTCCAGTGAATGTATTTGCCATCTTTGTCAAAGATAAGGTACCTGAGTTGGAGTTGTTTCTGTATCTACTTTTTTTTTTTTTCTGGTTGATACATCAATTTGTTTTATTTTATTTATTTATTTTTTTATTTAAAAAAATAAAAGTACAAAAACATATTAACAAACAGACACCAATTAGCATAAAAAATAGTACAATCACAACTGATCTATAAACAAGGTGACATGGTCTCAACAGTGGTTATTGCTTTATCCATTGCTATCTTCGAAGTGTAAACATATGAACCCATATACAGACATGCAAAATTGGTCAGACCATTAATCCGCTCAACAACAGAAAAACACAAAAACCAAACATCCAAAGACAGAAAAAAAACAGGAAAACAACAACAACAACGACAACAAAAGGACTTCTGGGAAGATGGCAACCAGGTGAGCAGCAGAGGGAATCTCTCCCAGAGACCGATCCTTTGCATGCGGCTGCCTGGTCCGTGGATGCAAAATTCCAACTGATCGGGCTGCTCTCCGTGGCCTGAGCATTAAAGGGCTGGCTGAGAAGCCGCGCGGCGAGAAGTGGGCGGAGCCTGAGAGCTGGGCGCCCGAGGGATCGGTCCTGCGTTTGGGCCACAGCTCGGTTCAAATCACGTACAGCTGAGACAGCGAGTGCGGAGGGAAGAACGGCTTCAGCTCTTGAACCCGACCAACTCAGAGGCGGCTGTAACCAGGATTTGTTGGAGGCATCAGAGCAGAGGAAACTCAGAGAACACACTACTGGGACAGACTGCGCCAAACTGGGCAGCGTTCCGGGATCCCGCTCAGAACCCCACCCCCGCAGCCAGCAGTGCGCGAACTGGAGCAACAGCGACCGGTGGGATTTCTGAGT
>PVLD010015110.1:0-49886 GCA_004027595.1 Dinomys branickii | reverse complement strand
TACGAATGCCGAAACGAGGGCGTGGGCCAGGGGTGTGCTTGGAGCGGCAACCTCCTCCCTCTCTATCTCGTCTCCCTCCAACTGCGCCATGTCAGATCTGCGATCCCCTCCTCCAGAGGAGGTTCTGCTTTCTTATATCTGGTAATCTGAGCAACTTCATTGAATTTAACTATATGTAATGTAACAACCATTGTTAATTTCCTATCATCTTATTTGGAAATTCTGTATCTTTTCCTTGTTTTGTGTTGTGTTGTTTTGTTTGTGTCTTTTATGTTGTTACTTTGTTTTATTCTATTTAAAATAAAATTTAAAAAATTGTGCTGCTATAAGCATGGGTACACATATATCTCTGTGTTGTAATATTTTTAGTTCTTCTGGAAAGATACACAGAAAGGGAATAACTGGGTCAGTTATTGGGACCTCTAATCCTAGCTTTTATTATTTTAGAAAGAAAAGAACAAAAGGCAAAATAATAAATATGACAAAAACAAAACAACACAAAAACTATAAAAAAGATACAGAATTTCAAAACAAGATAATAGGAAATCAACAGTGGTTGTTGTATTACTTATTGTTATCTTCAAAGTAGTTGTTCAGATGCCCCAACATAGGTAGGTAAGATTGATCAAACAATTAAACATTAACTATTCTTTTCAATAAGCCAGTACAGATTAGTAGCACATTTATTTTAGCTATCTTCTGTGTATACATACATATTGTTTATCCTTTCCTTTCCTTCTTTCTTATTTTTCTCCTTTCCCTCATCCCAGTTGTGCTTTTGTATTGAGCAGTTTCTAGTTTTTAAAGGAATTTCCACACTGATTTCCACAGTGGTTGCACCACTCTAGGCTCCCAGCAGTGGAGGAGGGTTACTTTTTCCCCACCGCCCCTCCAGCGGTTTGTCATTGTTTCATTGTTTGAAGATAAGCATTCTTTTTGGACTGAGACGGAATCTCAGTGTTGTTTTAATTTACATCTCTCAAATGAACAATGGTGTTGAACATTCTTTCATGCATTTATGTTCCATTTGTACTGCATCATCTGAAAAGTGTGTATTCATCTCAGATGCCCACTTTTGGATCAGGTCTTTGAATATGGGGGGAGGTCTAATTTTTTTCAATTTATATGTTCTAGATATAAGAAGCTTTTTAAGTGAGGGACAAAGGGCTACAATTTTTTGCCACTCTGTGGGTTGTCTTTTCATTCTGTTGGTGATTTCTTTTGTTATGCAAAAGCTTTTTAATTAAATGAGTCCCATTTGTCCACTCTTTCTAATATTTCCTTTGCAGTCTGGGTTTTGTTCATGAAGTCTCTGCCACAGATATGTCTTTGAGATTTCTACCTATTTTCTCTTCTAGTAAATTTAGTGTTTCTGTTTCAGTATTTAGAACTTTGATCTATTTTGACTTTAGGTTAGTGTACTGTGATAGACATGTGTGTAGTTTTAGTCTTTGGCACGTGGAAATCCAGTTTTTCCAACACCATTTAATAAAGACGCTATCTTTCTTTGGCTCCTTTGTCAAAGATAAGGTGGCTGCGTGTATTTGGGGTTGCAGCTGCATCTTCTGTTCTACTAATCCTCAGGCTTCTGTTTTGTCAATACCTTGCTGATTTTATCACAGTAGCTTTGTAGCATAATTTTAGGTCTAGGATTGTGATACCCCTTTACTTGGCTTTGTTGGTCAGAATTGCTTTTGCAGAGGACTTCCAGTGAGATGGCGACCAGGTAAGCAGCAGAGAAAGATCCCTCCGGAGGATCACCAATGAGACACTGAAGTACAGCAATGAAAGAAAGACAAGGAGAGAAATGGGTGCCCTAGTGCCCCAGACCCGGGAAAGATCTGAAAGGGAAATTGAAACCCTCAGAAAGAGCAAACAAGACCTCTCCAGGAGGAAAAGCCTGGAGTCCTGCCACGGTGCACTCAGAGGAAGAGAAGGCAGAAAAAGAAGGAGCCACTGCTCCACCCAAACCCCAAGGCCGCTCCTTCATTCCAGCACTCACAGCATCTGCCTCAGGGGCCCTTGCTTGAGGAAACATTCTGAATCGGCCAGAGGTAAGCAAATTCCTGAGTAGACAGCAGGACCCAGCCTCCTCCACCGGCCACTTCAGCCAAGCCACACTCAAACTGGCTCGACCCTGCCCTGCCTCACGCACCTCGCCTGCCACGGCTGCCCTCTCCTCACCCTCCACTCGGTCCCTCAGTGCATCCACCTGCCCACCGGCTCCGCAGCGCCTCCCACTTCGGACTCAGTCTGTGCTGCACCCACCACTGCTGCCGGGATCTGGAGCCCTGCACCATGCAGCCAGCTTTGGGCAATGAGTGCCGCAGCCCACTGGGCACCGCGGTCCTGCCGCCACTGGGGGGTGGAGGGGGGCGGGGAGGCGGGGAGGGCGCTCCCTCGGCCACTGCCCCCAGTGCCGGCCCGGCGCGCGAACCAGAGGAGGAGCGGCAGCCGTGGATCAGTGAGAGCAGCCACTTCAGCAACGGGCTGGAGGACCCAGGCTTGCTAGAAAGCAGCACCAGGCTGAAGCCTCACGAAGCCCAGAACCATAGAAAGGAGGCGCTGTGGGTGTCCTGGTTCTCCGTTATCATCACACTGGCCCTTCCATGGCCAGAGGTGAGCGAAGTCCTGAGTGCTGGTCCAGAACGACAGAGGAGAAAGCGCAGCCCCGAAAGGAAACAGAGGTGGTCAGAAGGAATGGTCAAATCCAGTGTGAGGATTGGAGGTTACAAAGGCCATTGAAGCCGAATCCCCACTCTGCAGAAATCTTTTTAATCGGTGCCCTGAGGCAGGCTCAAGTCAAGGCAATCAGTGAGCAGCCCACCACACCCAGCTCCATGCTTGCCTAGAGGATATGGCCTCAGACCTCTCCACTGTGTGAGCAAATACCAGCAAAGAGTAGCAGAACGCAGTGGAAGTGACCTCAGGACCACAGTAATTCCCAGGGGTCCAGTCAAAAAACAAAAGGGAGCTGGAGTACAACAGAAAGAGTGAGCTGAAGAGAGAGGCGGGCTACACAGCCCCACGCCCTTCTCACTCCAACACCAAGCAGGAAGCATGAGCTGAGTTACTGGGATTCAGCTCCCACCCTGAACTCCCTCTCTGAGCACCGTGAGTCCTGGGGGCCCAAGCAGGCCCCATGTGATCCTGACAATAATGGGCTAACTCAACAGGCTTCAGGACTCACCCTAAACTACTAATATGAGCCCCAAGAGAGACTCCACACTGCTTGCATATATGAAAAATGTACAAATCCATAGCATCAAACTGCATGAAAAGCAGCAGTCCTGGAGCATGAGAGACAACAACATACTCTACAAAGCAGACCCGAGAAAATCCTCCAATTCTTTCTGAGAACTAATAACTAAACATAACACATACCATGATCTACCATGATCAGCACAGGTGGAGGAGACTTCATGCCACTTGTGCCCAGCATAGTAAATGCACCCAATGACCAACAAGACTGAGTGGTGGGGTGAGGCGAAGACATGGAACTAGGGTGTAGACCTGCCTCTCTAGCTGGGAGTGGTTAGTCTCCAAAGACACTAATGGCCTGTGAGGGGATACCAGGCACTTTGGTGGGGAGCTCAGAGGCCTGAGGGGGAGGAGCCTCCCTTCGGTTGCATGAGAGCCCCGAGGACCTAGACTGAGCCTCACACAGAGCAGCGTTGGGACAGAGTCTGGGAGTCCGTGGGGTGACTTCTTTAGGAGAAACGTGTTATACTGCATTTGTCACAGATCACTTAAAAATATTCCTTTTGGTAGATGTTGATGTTTTCAAAGAAAAAGTACTACAACATCTGACAAAGTGTTAAAAATAAACTTCTTTTTCTTTTTTAAGGGGGCATCTCAGTACAACTGTTAAATCTGTGGCTCACTTAAGTCTATTTCCCATGTCACCTTCATTACTGCCCATAAGCAGAGTTGCAAGTTGGATTTCATTAAGGTAGCACTCTCAGCTGAAATTGACTGAACTCACCAATACTAAGAACAGCACTGAAAAGCTTTGCTTCCACCTGTGCCAAGTGTGAGGTCAGTTTTCTCATAGTCTGCAAAGTCTACCAGAAGCTGAAGTTATATGGAGGGGAGAATTTCAAAAGAATATAAAAATTATTGTAATACTTTCTGTAATTTAATTTTTAAAAATCTACACTATTTACTTAATAGTGCATTTTAAATAACAAACAAGTTGGCTATTAAGTTATATTGTTCAACATGAGGCTGTTCATATAAATACTGATATCTAAGGAATTTAAATATTTAAATATTTCCTCCTTGAATTTTACAATTGTACTTTTATTATTTGAAAGACAGTAATGGACAATTCAAAACAGTGTATCATAAAAGTTAAAATGTGTTTAGGTCTCTTTCTTATTTTAAAAATAAAAGAAGGAAAACATATTAACAGATATCTATTTACAAAATAGCCTAAGAACAATACAAACAATATTTTAATTAATTAATTTATTGGTACATTATGTGTATCATATTCATCATAGGAAATTTGCACACTTACATAATATATCTTGATTCTTTTTCCCCATTTCTGTTCCCTCCCTTCAACCCTCATTCTCTTCCTTATTTACAAAATCTTTCACAAAAAAACAAAAAAAACACAAAAAAACAAAAAACAAAAACAAAACAAAACAAAAAGGGGCTGGGGATATAGCTCAGTGGAATAAGCGCTTGCCTAGCAAGCGCAGGGTCCTGAGTTCGATCCCCAGTACCGCAAAAAAAAAACAAAAAAACAAAAAAAACCAAAATCTTTGTTTCCATTTTTTCCTTCTTTTCTCTTTGTTTTCCTTTCCCTAGTTCTCCCTCCTATTTGAGCAATTTTTTCTATTTCACAATTTCTATTACACAATTTGGTCCTTAGTTTCTCTTTCAGTTTCTCATACCAGAGAAGCCATTCAATATTCGAACATATGTGTTGGATTTATTTCATTAAAGAATAGGGCCTCAAATGCATCCATTTAGCAATGGCATTAGCAACTTGAGATGAATATCTCAAATTTGACCTTCTTTATGGCTGAGTAGTACTCGGTCATATTAAAAAGATCTCATCTTTATCCATTTATCAGTTGATGGGCATCTGGGCTGTCCCAAGACTTACCTATTACTCACTGTGCTGCTGTGGCCATACGTATATCACTGTAGTGTATTGCTGTTAATTCTCCCAGGAACATATTAGGGGGGTCAAATGGAACTTCTAGTTTTAGGTCTCCATATTAACACACACTTGTTTTAAAAAGACCTTTGAAGCCCTGCTTGCAATCCTCTTTCCTTGTTTCCTGTTATATGAGCTTATTCTTCTGTTCTCCTCAGCCCATCCCTACTAGAGTTGTCCTTCCTCCTCCTCATCCACTCATGGCACTTCTCAGGTGGGCTCAGGAAGATGTCCTTTGTGGCTGGATGAGGGCAGAAATTGAAAGGCTCATCAGGCTTTTATTACTGCTTTTCCTTCACATGTCTGCTTCACATTCCTTCACTGTGCACTTGCAGGTGAGTCCTGTTCCGAATCCCCATCTTTCTCATGTATTCTCACTCTTCATCTAAGCTGCCTTGATAGTATCTGCAGGTGAATAAGGAGTGATCCTTTGGATGCAGTCCAGTTTCACCTTTGACAAGTAACCTTACACCCTTAATATTAGCGAGACTCATAATGAGCCACTGTGTGGCTATCTTTGTTAACATAGTTTGTTAAACTTGACAGTTTTTTCCACCTTCATGGTTTAATTTCATATGAGAAATATTTTCCAGCAGAGAATGAAAATGAATCATGAGGGTCAGAATTCTTGATCAGTCGTTCCTACCAACTACTCAGTGCTAAGAATGTCAGGCATGGGTAATTCCAAGCTCCAACCAGCAAAGTGTTTAGAGAAAAAGCATTAAGATTTAAAAGCTCTACTCAGCAGGAGTGAGTTTAGCTGCATAATAGAGTGCTTGACTTTCTGAGGACAAGTTGCAGTAAAAAGGTATATAAGAGCAAATTACAAATAGGGTCTGAGGAATTCAAATTAAGATATTGAATAATAGAGGTGCTTCTTGCCACAAATTAGGCAATCAACCAAGCAAATTTTGTGTTGATAAACCAAAATTTATCAGAATATGATTATTTACTTTATGAAAAAAAATCCTATGGAGAAAATCAATATGAAGATCAGCAAATATAGTGAAATCTACTTTCTTCTTAGTACAGAGCTGTTATTATCAAGCAAAAGGAATAATTTCCAATTAAATTAGAGCTATGATCAGAAAACTCTCATGTTCTTTAAGTGTCCACATTTTTGATGATCTAATGGGAATGAAGACAAAAATGGTTCAAACATGAAAAATCAGTTATTAATTCCTGGAGTTGACAAGAAATCAATTCTGCAGCTACAGACACAGGGTAAGCTCAATACTGAATAACTTATTCTCACTACATTGTCCCAAAGGTCAGCCATTTCATTTTGTTTTAACTTCAAACCTCAGAAACATATGTTAGACTCCAAGGACAATGAGGCAAAAGTAGAAGAAAATGGCAAATGTTTATAATTTCACCTTGCAATCTCCTTAACTGTTGACACTGAGAAAGTGCCATTGTCCCCTCCCCTCTGTCTCCCGTGATCATCAGGGCAAAGCTGTTTGGTTGTCCTTGTCAAACTTACCATCTTTTTTAGTTAGCATTATTCTGTGATGGGATTTGAGAATCCTGCCATGAGAGTGGGTAAGAATCTACCAGCAACCACGATCAGTGTTGTGACAACATTCATTACATGCTTGTTCAATACTTTTCGTTTTTATTTTTCTACAGGAAAGAAAGGACCAAAGATTAAGAAAGGCTTCAGTGTGGAACATTCTGCCCTCATCATCTTTTCTTACGAGAGAGCAAGAGGTATCCTCAAGCCAGACAATAGCCAAATCAAGTTTGAAGATTTTTAAAATCCAGCTCATGAATTTGAAAGGTGATACCAACAATAATTTTATTTAAAAAAATGATATATGTGAAATGTATACACTGTAGCTAAACACTGAAACAGACTACTTTCTATTTCTGTGTTTATTTGCTTTTTATAAGGCTGTTTATGATCATCTTCCCACTTTTGTGCTCATTAATAGAAACTATTTTGGATTCTATATCATTCTTTTAAAACTTATGTGCCACCTGACAGCTCATTTGTTCACATCCCTTATTTACTATCTATTAAAGAAAATAATTTAGAGTGAGGTTGTGCCATATTATTCAAAATCATTAGAGTCCCATTAGATGTGTAGTGGATTGCCACCTGGTGGTTAACTTATAACCCCCAGGTGAACTGAGTAAATGTGGTACCGGGTGTGGGAGGCCCACCTGGGAACTGTTGCTAGCAGCATAAGAGGCAGACCTGGAGAAGAAGAAGAAAGGGAACTAAAGAGGCTTTGGGGAGCTAAGTCAGGCTGTTGGGAGTGGAAAAAGTCTGTTGGAGCTGGTTGGACTGGTAGAAGCTATAAAGAGCTCTTGGTTGTTTTGGAGGAGTTAATCATGGTGGCTTTCCTGATGAACTTGGCTGTTTTCATCCTGTAAGGAGCTCGGGACATTGTTGTCACTGAGAATGGCTTTGGCTCACGTTGGGGGAGCTCTGATCCTCACTTTGAGCAACGCTTCCTGGCTCCAGAGCGGAAGACAGTGCACCCCTGGTCTGGAGAAGCTTGCTGCATTGGCTTCCCTGATGGGAACTTGTGCATCTTGATTATCACAGTAGCTTGGGACCTCACTATTGTTGAGGATGGCTGTGGTACCTTTCGGGGGAGCTCTGGTTCTTCTGAGCATCGTTTCCTGGCTTCAGTGCAGATCTCTCAGCGTGCTAGCACAGACCCTTCATCCCACTGGCACAGACTTCCTAGCTTCCACCACTGACCTTTCCAGTGAAGATCTGTGAAACAGGCCTGCATGAAACATTGTTATGGGCTCTAGGCCTTCAGCTGGACTCATGGAGGACATTTCTGTGGGATCCAGGCCCTTGACTAGTTTCCTTGGTCTTAGTATGTGGACAGATTTCCTGCACTCTTTTGTATAATATTCTTTGGGTGGTTGTTATAAATAATCTTATAAAATATGTAAATATGTGTACTGTATTGTATTATGGTTTCCCTCTTGCAAATAAGCCCTGAACCATTTCAGAGTGATTTAGTGAATAAAGTATGATTGTTAAACTGTAAAATAATTTCACTGAAAGAAGTTTAACTCTAGCTTTAACTAAGGGTTGAGGGCAAAGTGACTATCTTCAAGGACTGGATGAATTTGAGACATTTCTAGTAAATATATGCACTTTGAGACCATACTCCAGTGAAATAAATCAAACACATATGTATAAATATCACATTGTTTCTCTGGTGTGAGAAATTGAAAGTGTAAATGAGAACCAAACTGTATATTAGGTATTATAAAACACGAAGCAAATGCTCAAATGGGAAGGGGAACTATGGAGGGGGAAGGGGAAAGGAAGAAAGGAAAAAGAAAAACAGAGAAAAGAAAGAAAAATGCAAATAAAGCATCTATAAATAAGGAGGGGAAAAGAGTTTCAAGGGAAGGGAGAGAAATGGAAGAAAAAGGAAGAATTAAGATATATTATGTACAGGTACAAATTCCCTATGATGAATGTGGTCATTATGTATCTCTAAAATGTATCAAGAAACTTAATTAGTAAAAAAATAGACTTACTGTGGAAGTTATTGTGGGTCTCTGTAAACACACTGTACCCCAAGGAAGTGTCAGTAGAGAGACAAGGAAGCAGGGGATGAGGAGTCAATGTTCCTAAGTATTCCTTGTATGAGGCCCCCACAGTGTTCCTGGCAGAAGATCCTTAGAGTTAGGTGGCAGTGTCTCTTTATTCTTAAAGCGAGTAGTCATGGAGTATCCATGTTGCTTAGCCACAAAATGAGAACAACTAGAGATTATACATGCAATCGAGAGAACGTTTTTATAAAGAAAAGTATTTTTTAGAAAGGATGAATCATGACTCATAAAAAACAAAATTAAGAGATGACATTTATTTAACTTATTAATCAGTGAGAGAAACAGTAAGATATTGTAATTAGTTCAAAGGAGAGAATTCCAAGAACCATACAGATATACAGAATAAATAATTTTGAAGTGAATTTACATTTTCCACGAAGTGGGTCTATCTAAAGAACCATAGCCAATAGGTAATCCACAAGACATAGTTTTTCCTGGACAAGGATGTATTACTACCAGATCTACACAATTTACAGAATTATAAAATAGCTCAAAGACAATGAAAGGTCAGGATAACCTCATGTATGAGCTACATATGATACTCAGTAAAACATTATTTCCGGTTTCAAGGTTTTTCCCAGTTGTGGTACATGCCTTGTAGTCAAAGACTTCTCTAGACTCCTGAGACTGAGGACCCTCCATAGCATCTGTAGCCCTCAGACAACAGACCTTGCTTCTTGACCTCTTCTGTTTCTGGGATTCCTTCTTCCAATTCAGCCTAATGACTTACTACAGCCTTGCTATAGTAATTTATCCCCGGTGACCCAATTCAGTATCTCAAGACACCATAATACTTGATAAGCACTCGGATCAAGCTAGTTTTGACAGTGTCCTTTCATACACAATGTCTTAGCTTCTCAATGACTTAAGCTAACAATGATATCCATACTCATAAACTCAGAAAGTAAGGCTCAGTGGCTTCATGTAAATCCTTTGGTTAACAAATGACAGGGTTAAAATTCAAATTTATCAACATTCAAATCTTTTACTTACTACATAGCAGCATTTCAGGGATCCCACTGAATCCTCATTATTACCCAGTTAATAGAACAAGTTAATGATAAAAACATTTGTGTTTTTATTATTTTTATTGTTGAAAGTCCAGGAAGAGAAAGCTAAGCAATGAGAATTCCTGAAGGTGGGGAATTTACGATTTGAACAATCTTTTGCAATGAATAAATAGGAGGAATGTTTGTAAACAGGCATTTCCAGTACAATTCTGTTATCAAGTTTAGTGTGACAAAATATAAACAGATTTTGCTTTTCAAATGAACAGAACTGGGCTAATTGAAAATTTTAATGATAAATATAGGTTAACTCAAGGATTAATATATTACAAAACAATTTTCATGTATTTTTGGAAATCTATAAATTGTGACAGGATTATTTACTAAATATTCACCCGTAAGTTAGTTTCTGGGAATTTGGAACATATTTTCTGATAGAAATAATGTCCTTCTCACTGAGTGTCACATGACACCCATGAAAACTATTAGATTATATGGGGTGTGGAAAACTATAAAGCAATATTTGCAATGTTATGATAATTTCTGTGGGTGCTAATATTGGGAGGTCTACTTTGTGATTCTAGCAGCACAGTTTTATTCTTACACTCCCATCTTGTCCTTCCTGGTTGTGAGAGTGAAGGTTTTCTTAGCTTTAGGTCTTAAGTATGTTGTGATTAGCTTATGGGCAAGGAGTGGTTAAGGAAGAAGGATGGAAGCGTCAGAGTAGCCCCGAGCAGGTGACAGAAGGGAGCGATACAGGGCAGGGTTTGAAAAGCCATGATAAACAAGCCGTAGTCCTGAAAGCCTTACCAGAGGTATTAACTCCTTGGATAAGTAAATGGTTGCTAAATTAAAAGAAAGACTGACAGAGAATCTTTACCAGGCACTGATGTTGAGAGTTATCCCGGCACAATTCACAGTTCAAATTGGAGATAGGCCGCTTTTAGAAAAGCTGTTTTTAAGGCACTTCTGAATCAAGAAGGAAGGTGGCTTTTTGATCAGCAGTCAGTACCCAAGAAATCAAAACCACAGTTGGGAGAGCAGCTGTTAGAGGAAAGAAGACCGATCCAACAAAAGGAACAAACAGGAGTCAAAGAATAAGGGAGACCACACAACAGATGCAAATTAATGTAGGACAAACTACAGGCTAATGTCTTCTGAACAATATTCTTAAGTTTTAAATATATAAATTAAAATCTGTAATCTTCCCCTTCATGAGAGAAAACATGCCCCTACCTGATTGGGTCTCAAGGAATCATCTCATAGGAGACAGAACTGTGAGAAGACAGCAGCAGATCCAAGTTGGCAGATATATTTAAAGTTTACCCATTTTAACTTCTATGCAACTCTTTTTATTTTGTCCCCTGTGTAGCTGCATCCCTACAAAAATTCCATTAGCTCTTTGTTTCCTAGTAATTGTCATATTGAATACTCTTTTACATATTTTCATTTATTAGAGAAGCAGACTTATAATCACAAATATTATCCTTCCTCTTGTTTTGCAACAAGTTGGCAGTCCTTTTAGTGTTTTCTAGGGACCTTTCTTGGTGGATATATAGGATAGGATAAAACATGACTCCAAAAAGATTTCATCCTTTGCACATCATTTCCTGCAAAGAAATCAAAAGGTCCATGTACATACAAGTGATATTTATATTGGAATAACCAAAGGTAATAAAAATCTAGGAAGAATTAGTCCTGCAGTTTGCTTTCAGGAGCCCAGGAAGTCATATGGCTTGGGAAGGGACGCAAATGGGCCAGGAACAGATAATTTCAGTAAAAATAATGCATGACGTATAAGAGTCTGATGGTAGTATATCCAATGCCTCCCAAAATGCTTGAGATAATACAATATACAGCCTTTGCCAAATGATTTTGTTCACTCATACTCTCTTCACATTTTATTGCTTTTTTCCGAGAATAGATCATAAAAAAAATGTTCATCACAGTACATATATGTACCCCAAATTTAAGCCTCCCTCAAGAAAAATCTTGAAGTCTCAGGGCTGACACTGTACTACATAAATACACTAGGTTTCAGCAAAGCATAAAGTTTTGTTTTCTTTCTTGAGAAGAAGTCAGTCATTGTTCTATCGCTACAGTTATTTTGAAGTACCCTCTGGTGGACTGAAAGGAATTGAATGAAATGACAAGCAATATGAAAAGTGGGATTGCTTCTCTTTTTTTCCAGTTCTACTTTGGAGTTTTCAGAAAATCTAAATCACAGATTAAATTAGTCAGGAGAAAGTTCAGTTTTAATCACCAAAAGCAAATACTGCCATTGTTCCATACTAGTTTAAGGTTGAATGCTTTTTGGCCAATTTTCTTCAGAGTGTGTGGAAGGTCAAACATGTTCTTGTAAATTCTTCTCTAGTGGTTTTATAAAAAAGCACCAGCCTATAACATTGTAAATGTTTTTTTTCCCCCCTCTGGGCCCTAAAATTGTATGTTCCACTATAATTTACCTAACTCCTGATGTCATATTTCAGTCTTATGAAATTTAGCCATTTTTCTTTCTGTACGTGCCTGGAATTTAACAGCTTAAGTGACAATAATATAAAATTGGTCATAAAATACTTCATTTATTCCTTAAGGTCATATAAGTTGGATTTTATTATTACAAATAATATGGCATTGCCTTCAATATGCTTCCTGGGATATTGTTCCAGCTCCTTCTGTTCAAAGATTCATGAAAAAATGGCAATGCCCTGGCTAACTACAATCAAGAAAATTGATTCTATC
The DNA here is from genome assembly GCA_004027595.1 of Dinomys branickii. Lineage (NCBI taxonomy): Eukaryota > Metazoa > Chordata > Mammalia > Rodentia > Dinomyidae > Dinomys > Dinomys branickii. The sequence goes on along the minus strand of PVLD010015110.1, from coordinate 37,373 downwards.
AGTCTGAATATGATAAAAAATTACCTTGCTTTTAATATCACTTTCAAATCAACTACCAAAAGTATTGGTTTCTTTATATACATGAAACTAAGCAATAACAAATTTCCTTAAGACAATAGGATGTAAGGTGAACTCATAATGCTTATTATATTTATGAAAAATAATATTTTATTTTAAAAACTATTATAAAGGATCCTGGAAATACAGGGGCACATGGGTATGTGGGAGGAGGGAGAGGCTTAATATGAGTGGAAAAGGTAGTTGTAGCACTGTTATCGCTTTGCTCACACATTTTAGGGGCATCATCCAGTAGGATCATGGGGTGTCTTCGTTTTGAATCGTTTCCTGCTTCTTTAGAAAATTACGCAGAGAAACCCAGAGCAGAAACAAACAACACAATTTAAAAGATAAATTTAGATAAAATTCAATAGAGAAAAACATGAGAACTGTAGTATACGTATTTGTGTGACCCACAAATCTGAGACCAGTAGGATCAGCACTATGGTCTGAATGTTTGTGTTCAACCAATATGTATATGGTGAAAGCCAACTGCCACAGGGATGGTAGTAAGAGGTGCAAATTTGGGGAATGACTATAGGGGCTTTGTTCTCATAAATAAAGACACAGCAACAAGAGGTAATCTTTGCAGTAGGGAGCAAGTCACCAGACAGTGCATCAGATGGTAGCTAACCATGGACTTGTCAGCCTCCAGCATGTAAGGAATACATTTCTTTTGTTCTTAAATTAACCAGTCTAAGGCCTTTGCCATAGCAGCCCAAGAGAATTAAGAAAAGAAGCAGCAAGAATACAAATTCATATGAAAAAAATATACTGATTCAACATTTTAATGAAGTGTGCAGGGATTAAATTCGGATAATTATTATATTCAAGTCCTTGTCTATTATTTCTTTCCATTAGAAACACTGTCTTCTTTCAAAAAAAATCTACCCTGGTCATTTGCTCAATTATGAGTCCAATTATTAATATCAAATGTATGCATATTTCTGCTACTGTACAGTTTAATATCGTTCTATATTGTGGTTACTAATCCCTTGTCAGATGAATTGTTTGAAAATATCTTCTTCCATTCTTCAGATTGTCTCTGCATGCTGTTCTTCTCTTTGCCGTGCACAAGTTTTCCAGTTTGTTTTTGCTGGATGTGCTTTAGATATTCGTTTTAAAAATGCCTGTGCCAGTATCCTGAAATATTTTTTCTATGTTTTTCTTCTACTGATTTCACAGTTTTGAATCTTACATTTAATTCTTTTGCTTCATTTTGAATTGATTTTTGTGTGCCTGTGGCAACAGGACAGCAGCTACACCCTAGTGTCTTTGCCCTTAGCGTACTCTGTGGTGAGGATCCACAGCCTGGCCACGTTACACTTCCAGCTCCTCAGCAGCTCTACATTTTCGTTCCACTCAGCCCAAAGCCACGGAAGTGACCACCAGGGCTGGGGATATAGCTCAGTGGAATAAGCGCCTGCCTAGCAAGCGCAGGGTCCTGAGTTCAATCCCCAGTACCGCCAAAAAAAAAAAAAAAAGAAGTGACCACCAAAAAATCAACTTGTGTGCAAGGTGAATGCTCCAGAGAAAAGGAGAGCCCCGAAAAGGTGGCAGTTTCAGGGAGAAATAACATGGGCACCAGCAGTGTGAACCCCAAGAAAAACCCACATCTGCTGTAAACGGCAAAGGCAGCATGAGATTTTTACCCTTAGAGTAACATCTTCACGGGGGGACAGAGTTGGACAAGAAATCCAGTGCAGCAGCTGCCCCGTTGCCTGAAAGACTTAAAACAGGTACATTTTGGGAAGGGGCTGGTTGCATGGGAATGAGCCATTGAACTGCACCACAGCTTCACTCCAGGGTGTCCAGGGTTATCCCAGCATGGTGACTGGGTGAGAGATCACCATGGGATACAGATGTGGAAAGGATAAAGGCTAGACATAGATCACTTGAAAAGTGCAACCTTAGGCCAGGAAGGACACAGGGCCCCACACTCTGGTGGGAGGCCAGCTTCAGTGGGTGTGGTTTTAAGAGATGGCTGCATCTGCAGGTGATGTCATTGAGTCCAGCTGTCTACTTGAGCCTGCCGCATTGCCTATATCAAGTGGAGGTTGGTGGTCTGATTTCTTTAAAATTTACCAACATAAACTGGAATGTGCTTGAGCTTGGACAAACGCCATACTCTGGAATTTATGGATGAAGAGGGTCTCAAATTGGTGGGAAGTACCTCGTACAAAGCCACAGGCTATAAAGCTGGGTAGAGAGGACCATGACTTGCTGGACTCCAAGAGTGTAGGTCCTGGAAAAAGATTCACTCATTTGGAAATACAGACAAAAAATTTTGGATCCATTTTTTTTCTTCTGGTTCTGTGTGTGTGTGTGTGTGTGTGTGTGTGTGTGTGTGTGTGTGTATGTGTATGTGTGTGTAGTATTTGGGTTTTTTCTTTTTCTGCTTGTTTTTCTTCCTTTTATTTTAATTTCTTCCATTATGATTTGCCATTAGATTGCTTTTCTTCCTTGTTTATATTTTTGTCATTTTTATCTAACGCTATTTCCTTTCACTGAATAGGATCCTTTATTTCATCCTTCTTACCTCCTTTCATCTTTCATTGCTTAATTTTCCAGTTTTTCTTTTTTCATGCTCACACCCCATAGTCTCTGTCTCAACTTATATAACCCTGAAGTGCTGTGAATCTCTAGATAGCTAACTATAGCTGTTATGATTGAACAGTGTTGTATTGTTTGTGCAGGTAAAGTTTTTCCATTTATTATATACTTACTGTAGTATAATATTTGGATTGTCTTAGTGTTTATACTATAATCATAAATCTCTTCTCTATAGTTAAGGGTGGTACCTTATTGGTCCTCAAGGCAGATTAATGTCCAGGTTGTCTTTGACATTATTGTTGTCGCTGACTTTATGCTGTAGCTAAGTGACATAGATGTTACTATCAATTGATTTCTCTCTATGCCAATATCTGAATTACCCTGGGGGCATTAATAATACTACTGTACACTCCCAGAAAACCTAAATACTGAGTCAAATACACACTAGACTTCCCTACAGAATAAATGGAAGGAGGAGATCCTTGGATGGAGGGAAAGGCCTATAGTAAGCCACAGCCAGAGTACATCACTGAAAAGTAGACACTAATGAAAGAGGTCTCCCTAGTAGCAACAAAGTTTTCCACTACACTCAACCTGCAAGCGTCAGCAGAGAAAACAACAACTGAAATAAAAACATAAACATGAGAAGACAAGGCACCAAATGCCTCAAAGCCAACCCACAGAGCATCAAGGGGGAGGAAAAAGAAGATATTTGGTTCTGGATGCAGGTCCAACATTTCTTCTGGTATCATTTCCCTTCAGCCTAAAGAACAGTTTTCAATATTTCTTATAGGTTAGATCAGCTGAAAACTACTTTTAGCTTTGTTTGAAAAGGCTTTATTTCAATTTTATTCTGGAAAGATATTTAATGGCTATCAAATTCTTGATTATGACTTTTTCCTTTAAAGAATCTGCTGTATGTTTTTGTGAGAAATTCATTGCCAAGTGGACTCTGTTCTCCAGCTTACAATGTGGCTTTTGTTGCTAGCTTCAAGTTGTTCTCAAACTCTGGGTTTCTTCAGTTTGATTTATGTAGAGAAGATTTTCTTTAAATTTATCCTGCCTGGTATTCATTCAACTTTTTAAATTTGTAAATTTATATATTTCATGAAATTTTGGAAATTTTTGGATATTTCTTCAAATATATAAACATTTCTTTCTTTTTATCTGGGATTGAGATATTTTTCCAAAAGGTTTTAAATGTTAGTTTTGCTTTAATCTTTCCTTCTTTTTTGTTTTTCAAATTGAACAATTTCAATTCAAATATTGTCAATTATACTGGCATTTTTGCTATTATTTCTATTTACTTCTGGGCTTAATCAGTGAATCTTTTATTTTAAGTATTACGTATTTTAGTTGTAAAATTTCTATGTTTTAAAGATTCTAATAATTAGCTAATAGTTCTTATTTTTCATTAATTTAAATTGTGTTGTTTACTATTACTTCACAAGTAAGAGTAAGAATTGGAGCCTTCAAGTTTTTTCTCTTAATCCAATACCTGGATAATCTAGAATTACCATAGGGTGATTGTATTTCTCTTAGAAATTAATGTTTTCCAGATTTTTCTCTGTTCATCTGATTTTGAATTATAACTCAACTTTTGAAAGGTAAATGGTATAGAATCTGTGTATTATCATAATTACTCCTGCTTAGTTGGGGACTTAAACTAGATGTGTACACAAATGGTTTGACTCAATTCAATCCTCCATATTTGCAGGTTTCGGTTTGTTCTCCACATGTCCATATTAAGGTTTGGGATGAGACTTGTGCATTGCGTCAGTCACTTCCCTGTTTCTGGGACACAAACCCAACAACTGAGCTTAAGAGAAGAAAGATTTATTTTAGCTTAGATCATGGTTTTGGTGGATTTAAACAATGGTACACTGGATCCAAGGCAGAAACCACAAGGCAGAACAGCAGGGTGGAGGAAAGTTATTTACAACATGGCAGCCAAGAAACAAAGCGTGAAGGGAGGAGTCCGGGAGGGATATGTATCTTTCCAGGTCATATCTCCAGGCCAGTCACCTAAGTCTTCCAAGCAGGCCCTACCTTCTCACAGCACATGGCTCTGAACTCATCTGTGAATACTTACATTCATGAGCATAGTGCCGCCATTATCCAATCGCCCCACCTGTGAGATGAACCTTTTCAAGAATATTCTAGATCAGAACCTTAACAGTTTTTATACTGAGTTAATGATTCTTCACCTTTCTTTCCTTTGTAGTCTCTGCTATAGTTTGTCTGACCATCTTGTGCTCCTTTCCAAGGTTTCTCTGGCTGTGCATGAAACAATACTGTTTCTGTCATATTTTTAGCTGACTCTGCCAACTGGCTTCCCTCCATGATTTTGTTTGTCCTTAGGGCAGATTCACTAGAAAGAAAAGGAAGTAAATGGCCAAGTCTTCTCCATGAAGGTCACCAGTCTAACGTTTGCCTTCTCTCCACAATTTGTCAGCTTTTGTTTAACATTAAGAGTCTTCAAGTTGTTGGGATTTTTTACTTTGTGTATATTGTTTTGTTTATATCAATATCAGTGGAAAAGATGAACTATAAAGGTACTGCATCACTATAGAAGTATCAAAAATTTTTCATGCTGCTTTTGAAGGAAAAACATGGCACAATATAAGTGTTTGGAACAGGAAAATAAAACTGTATAGATAATCCATCCAGTTATCTCTTTTTTAATCATTCTACACATGGTTCTTATCCCAATCTTTGGACTTGCAGTACTGGTCTCTATTGAATCTTTTACAAAATGCAATTTTCTTGTGCAGAAACTATGTGTAGGGTCTCAAATTTGTGTCTTTAAAACCCTCCCAGATGATTCCAGGACATATTAAAGCTTACAGGTGATTCACCTGTACAGAATTCTCTCCCTTGATTTCAGAGTGACACATTCTGGACAGAGGAAGTATGTTTGCTCTTTTGCTCTGAACTTATTTTATCAGAGTAGATGTCTCACTCTTTCCTTGACTCCCTTTTCTGTGTCTGGGGGCTCTCAGTAATCTTCTTAAAAAATATTGTAAGCTTTTCATGACCCTTCTTTTCTATCTCCAGAGATACTTCATTCTGTCCTTTTCTCAGACCTTTTAGCATTTTCACCATCAAAGAAAAATCTTTCCCCTTCATATCTACCTTAGCTACTATGAACTGAAAAGAAGTATATTCCTGGTAAGGTCATCAGGGTTCGAGGCATCTTGAACACATGTAGCTGAGTACATCTGACACTCATGTGAACCTAGCTTCTATCATCTGAGATAGGACAAGCGTTCCTATTTCCCAGCTGTCAAATTCAGAGGCTCAGAAAGTCTTAGCAAGAGATGAACAACTGAGCAGTTGCTTAGTGACTCTGTGGGCCCTGATACTTTTGAGTTTACTTTGAATAGAAGTGTAGCATCTTCACTTTTAATATATGATAATTATGAATAAGATATGGGTTTTTCAGGGAGGGCAGGGTTGGACGAAGTCCCAACACCTAACAATGCAACCCTCAAAGTGCATCTGGCAGTTCTGCAGCAAGTCACTTGCTTCACTGGTGTTTTCACTGCTACTTGTCCCTCTGACACTCTTTTGCAGATTTCAAATGGTTGACAATAACAGCAGCAGCAGCGGCGGCAGCAACGGTTTGCTTTTTAACTCCCAAAGCTCTCGTTTATTGTGCTGAGCAGGACCAGAGACTCACCATGTCTGACAGTAACTCAGCAATTTAATGACCCTTTGAAAAACCCCAACTGTGAATCTGGCTGAAAACAAATCCAGCTACCCTAGCTTAGTGGGAGTAGCCCAAGGAACCAGAACGGAGCCGAAACAGTCCTGCAGGGGCACTCCATAGTAGATGGTCCCTGACCCACCTACTACTTCAGTCTCATTGCTGAGAGGACGTTTAAAGTGACAACAACACAGGAATAGAAAGAGGGAAATCTCAGAGCAGATGGTGCTAATATGGAATTACTGTTCTATTAAAATAAACTTCCATTTCTTTGTTTCCACAATTTATCACTATTACTTGCAATGTAGAAAGCAAAATGAGCACATAAATACTATCGCCCTACCCCCCTCCCAGTGCTGGACGTGGAACCCAGGACACTCTCCCTGAGTCAGGCCCTTACCCTTTTTGTTCATATATTTATTGTTTTTCTTTTTTAATTTTTATTTTAAAGACAAAGAGACAAAAACCAAAAGACCACAACATTGCAGAATAATATAATGAGGATAACAATGGTCAACACATTGCAAATTGCTATCTTTAAATTAGTTACTCAGAGTATAAGATATCAGTATTTAATTGTCCAAAAGCTATAAACACAAATCTATATTTTCAATGAACTGAGAGAAATTAGTAGCATAACTATCTATATATTCATTTAAAAATAAGGCCTCACTATGTTGCCAAGGCTGGCCTTGAGCTTGTGACTCTCCAGCCTCAGCCTATAGATGGGCCGGAAATAGGGAAATGTTCGTGACAGATCTGTGCCAGAAATTCCAGCCCATCTCATTTTTAAAAAGTGTTTATGACTAGACAGAATTTTTTTTAAATTCAGAGAGTTTCCAGCATCAATTAAAACACTGCATCTCATTTTATTCTCAAAAATGCCATAGGATTAATTGTCCTTACTATGACCTCTAAGTTTTAGATCTGTGTTTGAAGATGTGGGTGTGTCCCACTAATGATCTTGGAATGTCTTTGTGATTTCTTTACATGACATTAAATGTCACTTAATTAACCGATGAAAAGGATATCTTATTTTCAATTCTCTTCAATGCTTTGTATGAGAAAAATCTCAGTTTGTTGCTGGATGCATCACCATTTTCATGAAAGCAGAACAGACCTTATCCTCAAAATCTTTGCCAGGCAATAGTACCCAAGCAAAATGTATTACATTATCTTATATTTATAATAAATTTTATAGTTGCCTTCATATTTGGAGCAATTGCTTATCATACCATTTTTCTCTTTATGATAATAATGTAAAAATTTCCTTTAGTATAGATTTATTTAAATAAATAATGAGCTGACTATAGAAAAACATTGTTAGTGATATAGGTAGCATATGAAAGCAACAAAAATATGAGCATAATATAGAATTATTGAAATATATACTGAAAATCAGTCTTAGGATGAGTAATTTAGAAAGACCACATAACTAAAATGTGAGCTGGACCTGAAGGAACTAACATTCAGATAGGTGAAGGTCTTTGCTGGGCAGATACAGGACATTAGTGACAGATCTTGGGTCAGAATCAGTCTCCTGACTCCTAGACTTGTGTTAGTCACACTTTGAAATGACTTTTCTTCCGACTTTTTAAAACATCTTAGTACCTTCAGTCTCCATTGACAGGCCTGTTGTGATAGAACTTAAGGGCCAAGATACACAGTTAAGTTTTCTTGTTTTTAAAATATAATAATATTCTATATTTATTTGACTTTTACTATGGTGCTGGGTGTGTGTTATGGCTGGTACATTGTGTCAACTTGGGGAGTCCAGAGGTTTGGCTGAGGGATTCAGCAGGAAGCCAGGGTGCTTGCTTTGTATACATCCTGAGCCTGTGGAAGTGGAGGGCATGGAGGTTATGTGAGAGGTACACACCCCCTGGGTGGGGGTAGGCTGTTTACAATGTAAGGGAAGGAAGGAGGCTGCTTGTAGCCATTCTTCCCTTTTGCTCTGGTTGTTTTTGCTGTGTGCTGCCGCCATGAACAGTTTGCCCTCTGCCATGTGCCACTCTGCCTCTGAACCAGCCAAGTATGGACTGAAACCTCTACAAACTGTAAGCTAAATAAACCTTTCCTTTCTTCATTTTGGGTGTTGGGTATTTTGTCTCAGCAACGAAAGAAAAGTAACCAAGACAGTGTGCTATTTATATATTTCATACATAGTATACTTAGTAGTTCATTTATTTAATAAACTCAAATACTTATTACTACGTTTACTTCACTTGTTAATTTATTCAGTCTTCATACAAAACTGCAACAGAGTTATCCCATATAATTTTCAAGAAGAATCCTGCTTCACCTTACTAGGTGTTTTTCTGTAATCATTTATGTGACATCAGGTTAAGAGACCAATGAATCACTTTATATTCTATATAATATTTAGGAAAAACATTTTTGATCTATATTTGTTAGCTTATTTTTAAGTAGTATATAACATTTAATACTAAGTAAACAGGTATTTCTTGGCATAAGATGTATGTAACAGATCTTGTAATGGCCTCTTGGGATACCACTGATGAGTGAGGGCTGCCTAGTAGAACTTCTAGTTGAGTAGGGGACAGAGGCCTATTCAAATGACCACACATTTCAGATAACTATGCAACTTAGTAGTATGAAAGAAACATAAAATCTATCATAAGAGAAACATATAGGCATAATAATGTGGCTCCATCTAAACTGGCGGCCACAGGACCAGGGAAATTTTCTTTGAGAATTTGACTTTTTGGCTGAGAGATGGAGGTTGAGAAAGACCTGATGAGGAGAAGCTGGGCGTTCACATGGAGGGAGGAGAATTAAGGCAGGGAAAAGAACACTTTTATAGGTTCTAGGGCAGCAAAGTCCTTAGTATTGGGTAGATCGAAAGATGACCAGTTTGGCTGTATGGACTGGAGACAAAATTTGGTAGAGAGAAGAAATTGTTGGAAGATGATGGGAAAGTTAGAGATGTACACAGTGACCAAGTGATGCAAAGTCTTATGCATCTGTTAAGGATTTAGATGGTCAGCTTTGCTTTCAGTGGCAGAGGCCACTGCTATCACAACAACACATCCTGGACCTCAGGCTGAGCAGATGATAAAGATTTCACAGAGGGTGATTAAATATTTTGGAAAATATTGTCAATAAATGAGCAGGATTCTGAAGAAAGTGCAGACAATATCTTAATCTGGGCTTGGGTTCCTCCAAAGCTGAGTGATGTGACCCCTAGTGGGGTACTTAAACTTTCTAACTCTGTCTCTTCGTTGCTGAATTCTTGGTGGGCTCATATGAGCACTTCTTGAGGAGCTTTTTCCCATAACAGTTATTTAAATTCAACAGCTAGTAATTCAATGTTACTAGTGAGAACACAGAGCAGGAATAAATATATTTGGAAAAGGTCCTAGTAAATCAAGCCAGAAAATGTCTATTTTGAATTAAAACAAGGGAAAGAATGAAGTCCTATATATAAAGCCATTATCCAGTGTCTGGGCTATGTTTAAAATACGCCATCCTTGTTGTCTTTTCAGGATCACATGTTGTAAGTTTTTATTTTTATCATGTCTTATCTCTTGTGTTGTATTTTTATCCTTTGGCTTCAGTGATGCCTTTCATGAGGATGTGTGAAGACACAAATACTCCCATTTGGGAGTAGGAAGGGCTGAAGGCTGGTTGGTAGTATTTTCCATAAAAATAGTTTCCCTTGATAAACTTCATGGGAGACAATATAGAAATTTAATAGCTTGCGGCTCCTTTAACGAACTGAACATAACATGCTTTCTTTTCTGTAAAACGTGTGAATTATAAGGGCCAGAGGGATTTTGTGCAAGTGCATTTGAAGGTCAGCTTTCTTTGGAGTCTAAAGGCTTATAGAGGGAAAAGGTTGGCTGAAGATTCCTCATAAGTAGAAATACAACAAAGAATTTTTCTGGATCAGCTTATTGCTTACAATGTAAAAGAGGAAATCTTCTCAGTATCTTCATAAGTAGAAATACAACAAACTAAGAATTTTTCTGGATCAGCTTATTGCTTACAATGTAAAAGAGGAAATTTTCTCAGTTTACCTTAAGAAATGAGAAAGTTTAGCAGAGTAGGCAGAAAATCAAGAGAAATTCTTTATTTGTATCTCAGAACATAATCACAGCCAGGCCTCACAAGAGTAGGAACCACATCTAAGGTCTCACACAAGGGCCCGTAGTTGATGTCTGCTTCATCACCCAGGACTGCCAATCATTCTCACCCCTCTTTCTTTTGCATAGTATGTGTTTCTTTTGCATAGTTTGTTTCTTCTTATGTCATATATCTTTCCTTTTCCACAAATGCTGCAAAATTTCTTGTCTTCTTATTTTTCAGTTTCACTACGGTAATTCCCAAGAAAAAGAAACAAATGGCCTAATTTATCATCTTAAATTAATATATTTTCCTAGACAAATGAAAATTATTTAGGTTTAATATGTAAAACCTGATATTTTGAAATAAGCATACATTGTGAAATGGCTAACTTGAACTAATAAACGTGTATTATCTTACATACTTATCATGAGTTTTGTGGTAACAACACCTAAATTCAATCTTTTAGTAATTTTCAAGGATATGATACATGATTATTAATTATAATACATGGTTATTAATCACATGGTTATCAATTAAGAATATAATATGTGATAGTAATTTTAATTAATTATTAATTTTTAAGAATACAATACAGTTATTAATCACTATATCGGACAACAGGGCTCTTGACTTAGTCTTCCTAACTGAAATTTTCTCTTTTAGCCAACATCATCCCCACATCCATACCCACCCTCACGTCCTGATAAGCACCATTCTACTTTGTGTTTCTGATAGATCAACGTTTTTAGATTCACAGATATTGTGATGTACTGTTTGTCTTACTGCTCCTGGCTTCTTTTACTTAATACAATGTCTCTAATTTCATCTCTGCTGTCACAAACCAAACTTTATTTTTTAAGGTGGAATAGTATTCCATTGTCTATGTATCATTGTATGTTTATACAGTACAACATTTTCTTTAATTATCTACTAGTGCACAGTTAAATTGATTCTATAGCTTGGCTATTGTATGTAATACTGCAGTGAACATGGAAGTGCAGATGCCTACTTGACATACTCTACGCTTTCTTTGGATATGTATACTTTTAAAGATATTGCTGGATCATAGCTCTGTTTTTAATTTTTAGAGTAACTGCCTTCCTGTTTGTCACGATAGCTAAACTGACTTATGTTCCCACCAGCAGCGTACAATGGTTCTCTTTTCTCTATAACCCTGTCAACACTCATCTTTCATTTTTTATAATGGATATTCTAACAGACACAAGATGACATCTCAGCATAGCTTTAATTTCCATTTTCCTAATGTTACAGTGTTGAGAATTTCTCATATATCTGTTGGGCATTTGTATGTCTCCTTCGGAAAATGTCCTTTCAAGTCCTTTACTCATTTTTTAAATGAATTGCTTATTTTCTTGCTACTAAGTTGAATTACAAACATATTTTGGATATGAACTCTTTATCAAATGTATAGTTTCTATATGTTTTTTTCCCATTCTGTAGGTTATGGCTTTACTGTGGATCCTTTCCTTTGCTGTGGAAAAGCTTTTCAGTTTGATGCAATCCCACCTGTCTCTTTTGGCTTCTGTTGCCTGTGTTTTTGGGTTATGTCCAAAATATCATTGCCCCAGCCAATGTCATAGAGCTTTTTCCTTATATTCTCTTTTAGTATTTTCATAGTTACAGGTCTTACATTTAAATTTTAATCCATTTTGCATTGACTTTTGAATGTGTTTAGTTCAGCTTTGCTTACAAAATCACGCCATGTCTTATCTAACTGGCATATTCATAGATTGACTGACCTTAAACCAATTATTATAATTGAATAAATGAGCTATGAACTGAAGAGGGACCATACCAGTCACATAATTTAAAAAAAGTACTCAGTAACCTAAGGCCATGCTGGCATGAACGTTTTCCTTTAGAATAATAGCGCATACAATTGACAGCATTACAAGTAGAATGTCTATTACTGAGATATTTCGGGGATGTGAATTAGTCTCTGCTTATCTCCTTTTTGAAAGTGAGAAAAGCACAAAGACTGTAATGAAGCCATAAACTACTATAATAAAAAGTAGCTAGAGTCAAGCAAAAAAGTTAATTGAAATAGAAGGTTTAATGAAGAGAAAATTCTACAAGTAGTATTTCAGTAGAAAAGAGGTAAAAAAAAAGAGGTGGGGAGGAAGAGGGAGAATCAGGACTGGGAATGTCCCAGGGTTGTAGAAGATAGAGATCAAGGTTACATAGGAGTTAGGGAGGAGGAAAGGGAGAGGGAGAGTTTTCCAGGAAGGGATGTGTAACCTCTGTGACAATAGCCTCACTGCTCAATTGAACGACAATTATCACAGTAGTTAATATCAGCACTGTTATTTTTAAAAATTCAGATGAAGTCTTATAATTCTAAGTATTGAGAATGTGGAACAGCATGGACTGTTATACACTGCTAGCAGGAGTTAAATGGTATGAACACTTTGCAAAAATAGTTTAGCCTGATGCACTAAAAGTGAAAACACATACATTAATGGCCAAGCAATTCCACTGCTAGGTGTATGACCTGGAAAAACTGTGACACATATGCTCCACAGCACATTTTCCAAAAAAGTCTGTAACAGTATTGCTCCTAAAACTGAAACCAGCAATACCAACAGTATTGCTCAAAAAACTGAAACCAGCCTAATGGTCCATCAATAGCAGATGCAGTGGTGAAAAGAGGATGGTGTAATTACACCCTGAGTACAAGTAGAGCATCCTTAGTCCCCAAGTTCAAATCTAAAATTCTCCAAAATCTGAAATTCCCTCAAATCTGAAATTTTTGAGCGCTGACATGACCCTAAGATTGAAATTTTCTATACCTGCCCTAATTTGATGAGTTCACTCAAAAGGCAAATACACTAAAAATATTGTATAAAATTACCTTCAGGGATATGAAGCATCAATGAACTTTGAATTTAAATGGAATCCCAAGATATTTCATTAATGTATATTGTTATGGTTCTAATATAATATAATGTCTTTGTATCTGGAAACTGGTTTAAAGAAATGTGTCTGGTTACCAAGTTGACAAAGGTTGTAATGTTATGGTTGATACATTGTGTCAACTTGGGGACACAGAGGTTTGGCTGAGTGATTCAGCAGGAAGCCAGAGTGCTTACTTTGTACACATCCTGAGCCTGTAGAAGAGGAGGGCATGGAGATTGTGTGAGAGCTACATGCCCTCTGGGTGGGGGTAGGCTGTTTACAATGTAAGGGAAGTAGAGAGGCTGTTTGCAGCCATTCCTCCCTTTTGCTGGTTGTTTATGCTGCACTCTGCTGCCATGAACGTTTGTCCTCTGCCGTGTGCCACTCTGCCTCAGAACCAGCCAAGTATGAACTGAGACCTCCACAAACTGCAAGCTAAATAAACCTTTCCTTCCTTCATTTTGGGCGTTGGGTATTTTGTCTCAGCAAAGAGAGAAAAGTAACTAAGACATATATGTAAGTATCCTAAAATCTGAAAAAGTTGGAAGTTGGAAAACTTTTTGGTCTTCAAAAGTGGTATGCAAGCAATATAAGGAAAATGAATAAATTGTAGCCATATATAACAAAATACATGGGTTTTATCAACATAATGTCAATAAAACGGAGCCAGGGACAGTCAGGAAGGAAAAAAAAAATAGGAAGAGAAGGAAAAAATAGGAACAAAGATTTGTAAATAAAGTGGGGAAGTGAGGTTGAAGAAAGGGGAGGGGGACGGAAAAGAAGGAATCTAGTTATAACATGTACAGGTACAAATTCCAAATGATGAATGTTACCATTATGTATATAAAATGTACCAATAAACTACACAATGAAAAAATATATATGTTCTAAAATTGGTAACATCAACCTGTCTTATTTAGAAATGCATAGTTTAATTCAGAGTTGACAAATTAATAAGAGGCACATTTAACTGGTACCAAGACGGAGTATACTTTTACTTTAAATTTGTATGGTTGTTCCAGAATGCAATGGAAGGTGGTAGAAAGCTTTCAATTAAGTTATGGAAAATTTGTTTGAGAGTAAACTTTACTTTCCCTCATTTGTTTTAAAAATTATTTTATTGGTATACTTTTGATATACATGAAGGTTCCATTCATCCTAGAGAATTCCTACCTGTATATAATATAACTTGATTCTTCTTTTTGTTCCCCCATTGGAATACTTTCAAATAATGAGTTTGAAGGAGGGACCTAAATGTTTTGAAGTGCTGTCAAATTTGACTCAATCTTCATAGCTATCTTTATAAGATGAAATAAAACTGTGTGAATTTTTATGAGACAAGCATGTGGGAAGATATAAAAAGAATAAAAGTAGAATTGAGTTTTCATTATGTTAAAATATATTGATTGTTGGGTGTGCAGACTGTTCTTAATAAGAAGTGGTAAAAATTATTCTGGTTGCCTATGTATTGGCCCAGCTATACTTTCTTTTGTTACCAGAATTGTTTTCATGATGACTAAAACCCAACCATGGATATTTACAAAGACTGATAAAGTAATATGGCACATTTTTATTAGTATATATTTGCAGCGCAAAACATTTACATTCCTTGTGTGGAGTTGATAGATACAGATACAACAGCTTAAGTCCTTTTATAAACCCTTCTTCATTGCCTTCATCTCTTGATCCCCTTCCCATCTGAAAAACGTCTAAGTACCTTGTTTCTTTTATTTTTCTCTTTATTTTTATACTTTTCCTCATATAAAAGAAAACATGTATTATTTAAGCCTGTCTGATTTACTTCATTTAGGATTATGGTCTCAAGGTACCCCATTGTCCTACAAATCAGTTTGTCTTTGTGACATAATAGTACCCCACAATGTATAAATATCACATTTTCTCCATTCATTGCTCTGTTGATTCATATATGGGCTGCTTCCAAGATTTAGCTATTATAACTTATGCTACTATACACAAGAGTATGCATATATCACTATAATATGATGTATTTAACTCTTTTGGGAAGATACTTAGAAAAGAAATAACTATGTCAAATGAATTCCTAGTTTTAGTTTTTTGAGGAAACTCTGTATGGATTTCCACAGTGGTTCAATAGTTTACATTGCCACCAACAGTGCAGAAGGGTTCACTTTTGCCCCCAGTCTCTCCTACATTTTTTATCATCTGAATGCTTGATGCTGGGCATTCTTTCTGTGGTAAGATGAAATCTCAGTTTTATTTTTTTTATTATTATTTTTTTTAATCTTTTTTTTTGGCGGTACTGGGGATCGAACTCAGGACCCTGCGCTTGCTAGGCAGGCGCTTATTCCACTGAGCTATATCCCCAGTCCCCTCAGTTTTATTTTTTATTTTAAAGAGAAGAGAACAAAAACAAAATAACAAAACGAAGACAAAAACAAAACACAAAAACAATAAAAAGGTTACAGAATTTCGAAACAAGATGATAGGGAATCAACAATGGTTGTCTCATTGCGTATTGTTATTTTCAAAGTAGTTGCCCAGATTACTAGACATAGGCATGCAAGATTGATCAAACAATCAAACACTAACTGTTGCTTTCAATAAACCAATAGGAATTAGTAGTGCAATTATCTTAGCTATTTTGTGTATAAATATATATATATTTTCCTTCTTTCTTTTCCCCTTTCCCTCATCCTAGTTGTTCTTTCCTTTTGAGCAGTTTCTTTCCCTTCCACAATATCTGTTGTACCTTTCAGATTTATTTACTCTTTCAGGTTCTTTTTTGTTTTAATTAGCATTTCTCTAATCACCAGCAATGTTGAGCATTTCTTCATGCATTTATTGGCCATTCGTACTTTGTTCTCTAAGAAATGTCTGCTCATGTTTTGGTTGGGTCTTTTATTTTAGGAGTCTAATTTTTGTGCTTTGCACATATTCTGGCTGATAATTCTCTGTATGAGGAATAGATTGAAAATATTTCCCCAGTAGGTTTTGTTTACACTCTGTTGGTTGTTTCCTTTCCTGTGAATAAAATTTTTAATTTAATATATTCCCATTTGTTGATTCTCAAAAGTATTTGCTGTGCTGCTTGGGTTCTGCTCATAAAGTCCTTGTTTATGCATATGAATTTAAGAGTTTTTCCTACTTTATCTTCCAACAGGTTAAGTGCTTCTGTTTAACACTTAGTCTTTGATCCATTATGATTTTAGTTTAGTAAAAGAAAAGAATTATGGGTCTTTGGCATGTGGGTGGCTAGTTTTTCCAACACCATTTATTAAAGAGTCTGTCTTCCTCCAGTGCATGTTTCTGACCCCTATGTCAAAAATCAAATAGTTTAATAACTTAGGGTTGTTCATATATACTTTATTTATCCTTTTCTGTTGATCCTTATGTCTGCTTTTGTGCCAGTACCATGTCATTTTTATACAGTAGCTTTGTAATATAATTTGAAGTCTAGAGTTGTGATGTCTCCCTGGCTGTCTTCTGGTTCATGTAAATTTTAGAATTGTTTGCTCCAATTGTATGAGAAATGCTTTAGGTATTTTGATTAGGATTGCATTCACTCTGTATATCAATTTTAACCACATTGGTTATACTTAAGAATAGGAAATATCTTTCTATTTTTAAGCTACTCTTTCAGCGTACTGTAGATTTCAGTATAGAAGGGCTTCGTTTCCTTTAATTAATTAGTATTAATTAGTTAATTAGTTAATAAGCATTAATAAGTCAATTCCTAAGTATTTAATTTTTCTGTATGCTGCTGTGAATGGTATTTTTTCCTAATTTCTTTTCCAGTGGGTTCATTTTTAGTGTACAGGAATGCTATTAATTTTGTATCCTGATATTACACTGAATGTGGTAGTGAATTCTAACAATCTTTTGGTGGAATTTTTTGTCTTCTATATAAAGCATCATGTAATCTGCAAATAATGATAATTTAACTTCTTCCTTTCCTATACATGCACATTTATTTTCTTTGTTGCCTAGTTGTTCGTGCTAATGTTTTGAGTACTCTGTTGGACACAAGTAGCACAAGTAGTGATTGTAGACATCCTTGTCTTATTCCTGATTTTAGAAGGAAAGCTTTAAGTTTTTCCTCATTCAGTATGATGTTGGCAGTAGGTTTATCATAAATGGCTTTTGTCAGATTGATATAATATGGTCCTTCTGTATCTGTATTCTTCAGGGATTTTATCATGAAAAGATGTTGGATTTTTGTCAAAAGAATTTTTCTGCATCTTTTAAGATGATCATGTGATTTTTCTCCTTACTTCTATTTATATGTAGATTGAAATTATTAATTTGCATCTGTTGATACATATTTGTAATCCTGAGATAAAGCCTACTTGGTCATGGTGTATGATCTTTTTGATGATTCATAGCATTCTGTTTGAGGTTTTTGTATTTATATTTACTAAAGAGATTGGTCTATAGTTCTCTTTTTTTATTGGATTCTCACTGGTTTTAGAATCAGCATGTTAGTTTCTAGGAATGACTACACCTTCCTTTTCCACTGTACTAAAAATCTTGGGAAGTATTGGTATTAGAACTTCCCTGAAATTTTTGGAGAATTTAGCAGTCACTCCATCTGGACCTGGTCTTTCTTTGTTGGTTTCTTAAATTACTGCTTTAACTGTCTGTTATTGTATTATTTGGAGTTTTTAAATCTTGTTGGTTTAGTTTTGGTAATTCATATATGTTTAAGAATATATCAATTTCTGCTACATAATCCAGCTTCTTGGTGTACAGATTTGAAAAGTAGTTATTAATATTCTTTCTTTTCAGCAGTGTCCCTTGTGATTACCCCTTTGTCATTTCTAATTGCATTGATTCAAGTAATTTCTTTCCTTCGTTTGGTAGACTGGCTAAGGGTTTTCCTATCTTCTTTATTCTTTTAAAGAACCAACTTTTTGATTTTTTAATTTTAAAAATAGAAGAATGCAAACATATTAACAAAGACATCCATTTACAAAATAGCCCAAGAATAATACAAGCAATACTAAATTATTCAATACTGAATTACAAACAAGGTGACAGGAAATTAACAATGATTGCTGTATTACATATTGATAACTTCAAAGTGGTTAGTCAGGAAAACAAATATAGACATGCAACATTGATCAAATAATTATTAACTGTTCCTTTCAATAAAGTGATATATGACACTAGTACAACTATGTTAGCTATCTTACATATCCATATATACATGGTATTCTCCTTCTTTCTTTTCTCTTTTCCTTCATCCCAGTTGCTCTTTACTTTTGAGCAGTTATCTTTTGTTTCACAATGTTTATCATACCTCCTGATTTTATTCACTTTTCCAAGTTCTTACACTATTGAGACAATACATTGCTTACACATGCAGGTCTGATTTATTTCACTTATGATTATGGTCTCTAGTTGTGACCATTTACCTATAAAAGCCTCGATTTTATCTTCCTTTATAGCTGAGTCATATTCCATTATATAAAAATGCCACAATTTTTTTGTCCAGTCCTAAGTGGATGGACATTTGCGTTGCTTTCTTGATTTAGCTATTAAAGATTGTGCTGCTATATACATGGGGGCACATATATCACTGTGATGTGATGCTCAGTTCTTCTGGGAAAATACCCAGAAGGAGAATAGCTGGGTTGAATGGGACCTCTAGACCTAGTTTGCTGAGGAATCTCTAAACTGACTTCCACAGTGGTTTCACCAGTCTGCATTCTCATCAGCAGTGGAGAAGAGTTCCTATTTCTCCACAGCCCCACCAGCATTTGTTGTTGGTTCATTTCTTAATGATAGCCATTCTTACTGGGTGAAGTGAAATCATAATGTTGTTTTAATTTGCATTTCTCGAAGGACTAATGATGTTGAACATTTTCTCATGTATTTATTTTCCATTTGTATTCCTTTATCTGAAAGTGTGCATTTATCTTGGATGTCCATTTTAGGATTGGGTCTTTGAAACTGAGGGGGTTGTTGTTTTTTAATTCTTTATATGTTCTAGATAGAAAACGTTTGTCCAAGGGACAGTCAGCTAAAATTTTTTCCCAATATGTGGGTTTTGTTTTACTCTACTTGTGATTTCCTTAGATGTGCAAAAACTTTTCAGTAAGATGAGATCCCAGTTGTTGATTCCTTGAAGTATTTCTCTTGTGGTTTGGTTTTTGTTCATGAACTCTCTGCCTCCCCTTATGTCTTTGAGATTTTACCTACTTTCTCTTCCAATAGATTTACTGTTTCTGTTTTAATATTGAGATCTGTGATCCATTTTGTCTTAAGTTACATGCATGGTGAAAGACTTGGGTCTATTTTTAGTCTTTGGCAAGTGGTAAGCCAGGTTTTCCAGCACTATTGATTAAAGAAGCTATCTTTCTTCCAGTGTGTTTGTTTAGCCCCTTTATCAAAGATTAGGTGCCTGAGTGTGTTTGTGGTTGTGGCTGCTTCTTCCAACATATTCCATTGATCTTCTGATCTGTTTTTTAGCCAGTGCCATGTAGATTTCATTACAGTAGCTTTGTAGTATAATTTCAGGTCAGGGATTGTGTTTCCATCTGACTTGTCTTTGTTGCCCAAGATTGCTTTTGCTATTCTGGGACTCTTCCTGTTCTAGGTGAATTTTAGGAATGTTTTCTCTAGATCTGTAAGGTATGCTAATGTTAGTTTGTTGGGAATTGCATTGAATCTGAACAAAAATTTTGGTAGTATGGCCATTTTCACAATGTTAGAATGAACTCTTTGATTCATTGATTCTATATGCTTTGGGCGGGTGATGTCTACATAGTCAATTTGTGCTGTGATCTTTAACATTTCCTTCTTCTTACTGCCTTTAAGCCTGGATTATTCTTGTACTTCAGGGATCTTGAGTAGACTGTTAAATTATTTACTTGGGCTTACTCTGTTCTTATAATGTGGGCATTAACAGTTATAAGCTTCCCCGTTTTGTTTTCTTTTTTGGAACTGGGAATCAAACTTAGGACCTTGTGCTTGCCAGGCAGGCACTTTTGCCATTGAGCCATATACCCTGCCCAGCTTCCCTGTTAAGATTGCTTTCATTTTGTCCTATAAGTTCTGGTATGTTATACTAACATTATCATTTAGTTCCAGAAACTGTCTTATTTCTTTGATTTCTTCTGTAAACCAGTATCTATTTAAGTGCGTATTTTAAAATTTCCATGTATTTACTTAATTTCTGTGTTTTGTCATTAATTTCTAATTACATTACCCTGTGCTTTGATATATTCATGGGATAATTTAAATTCTTTTACATTTTCATAAGCTTGCTTCATTGGTTAGTGTATGGTCTATTTTGAAGAAAGTTCAATGTGCTGCTAAGAAGAATGTTTATGCTGTTTTGGGGGAAATGCATTTGTTTGAAGGTTTGGATCAAGTTTGATATTTCTTTGTTAACTTTTTTGTATCACTGATCTATTTGTGATGAAGGAAAATGAAATACCCCGCTCTAATTGCCTTTGTGTTTATCTGGTGTTTTATGTCCACTAATCCTTGTTTTATGAAATTGATTGTGCCTTTCATGCATATACGTTAAGAATTGTTATCTCTTCTGGTTGGATTATTGCTTAACTAATGCATAAGTAACTAATAGACTTTTTTTTGTATTGATCAGTTTGGCTTGAATCCACTTTCTTTGAACATGAAATAGCTACATCTGTTACATGAGGTACTGTTTTCTATTCTTAAATTTTAACTCGTGGGTTTCTTAGTCTTTGAGCTTTGGAGGAGTTGGGGATTTTAGAGGCATTTTGTTGGCGTATCTTCTCAAGTTTCTATTTTTTGTTTGGTGTATGTGTGTGTGTGTGTGTGTGTGTGTGTGTGTGTGTGTGTATGCGCGTGTATGTACTGAGGCTTGTGTGTTGATTATAGTGAAAAGCTTTGTTTGTAGTACAGAGCCCTCTTAATTAATGTGTGATTTGCAGTGGTGTCCTCCTGGCCAAGCTGGCTATTGGCTCTTGCCTCTGTTCCAAGGTCCACACACCTGTACTTTCTTAGGATGGGAGGTTGAAGTATATTTGGCATGCTATTCAGCTTTCCTGGCATGGACCACAGTTTGTTAACAGCCTCATGGCAGTCCAGATATTCGGACATCAAGAAAATCAGTTAAGAGCAAAAGCTGTTATCTTTTTAATAGAAATTAGATCAGCATTGAATTTTAGCATCAAATAAAGCACAGGTATTTCTCTTTTTAATTATCTACCTCTTAATGACTGGACTAATGACTGAACCATGCTGTTAGGATTTATGATCTGCCACTTGAATTTACGATCCATCTGTGTTTTTACAAAGTTCCGTACATCTTGCTTCTAGAGCTTCCATGTCTTTCTTTTGTGCAGTATATCTTTTAGTACTGTAATAGTTGCTGATTATACTGTAAAATACAATACTCTAGTTTTATGTTTCACATACATTATAGTACTGCACATAAAAGTTACACAAATAAAAGCAAAATCATCAAATTGGAATTTCCCTTGATGCTTCATTGTTCTGACTATTGTAACATATGTACCATATATAATTCTTCATTTAGTGACCAACCTGAGGACAGGAACATAACTCAGTTGTTAAAAAGGAATGTCTGTATTGACAAACTATAACAAGAAATTGTGTACCACCCTTAACCATAGACACCATGAATCAATAATTATAGTGTACACACTAAGACAAACCAAATATTGATTTACTATTGACTCACAGTAAATACTAACTAGAACAACTTTATCCCTACTAGCAGTAGAGCAGTAGTCAACAGCAAAAGCATAAAGTTAACTAGGCATCTAGTGGTTCATACAGCTTAGTAGTTACACTAGTAAATGTAGTGGAGATGGGAAATCAGAGAATAAAAAAACAAACTTTGAGAAAATCAGTGCGACATGGAGGAGGAGAGAAAAACTAGGTTGGAGGCCCTACTGAGAAATAAAACAAAATTAATAGTATTAGAGAACAGTCACAGGAAAAAGTGGGCAAACAGAACAAATATAAATGCAGACTAGGTATTGTCCTTGTCTAGGATCAAGTCGATGGGCTAGTCCTCACTTCTGCAGTCCGTGCCAAAGGCAAGCAAAATGCAGAGCTGGCTTGGGTTGGATGGATGGCCTCAACTTTTGCGTCCACGTGTGGAGGGAAGGTACTGCACAGGCCTGCATGCTAGTGTGTGTTAGGGAAGCACCATCTAGCACAGACCTGCTTGCTCACATTGTGAAAGGGAGGCACTGACATGTACAGGCCTGCTTTCACATCAAGAAAAGGATGCAGTGTTTCCAGCACAAACCTGCTTAAGCACATCAGAAAAGGGTCACCTCTCAGTTGGAGTGGTTCTGCTTCCACATATTCATTTCCCACGTGATTTTTCTTTAGTTTAAAATATCAGTGTTATTTGGTGCCAGTTATGACCTGTTGTCAGTCAATTCCTAGGGCATGATTTAGAAAACCCCGGAGACCCTCAGTGCCCTCACACTCCATAGTATGTTTTTATTTTCAGGATAATTAATGGTTGAATCTCTACCTCTGTGCCTGTGTCTTATTAGAGGACTCCCTTATTCTGCATATGGATACTGATGGTCACTAAAGCAAATTAACAAGAGCCATGCCTCACATCCCCAGCTATAAGCCTGACATTAGAAACAGTCTCCTGGAAGAAACATCAAAAGCAGCTTAGAAAATAACTCTTGCATATACTTCTGACAATATTTATAAAAGTGAAGGAATCCTGGGTGCAGAATTCTCAGTAAAAATTGACATTATAAAACCTCTCAGGTAGGATTTCCACTATATGATTATCCTTGAACCAGAGGACCTTGTGGAGGTGGGCTACTTAAATCTTGATCAGTATAACAGTAATTACATACCACAGTACTAATCTTATGCAGTGGTGGTTAACACACTTTTTAAATTTTGTTTTGGATTTTTATTTCATTTTATACTATTACAGCAAAATACCCACAGCTAGGCAAATCACGAAGAAAAAAATTTATTTCTCATGGTTCTGGAGGCTGAGAAGTCTAATATCCTAGTGCTGGCATGTAGCACAGACATAGAGCAAATAAGAGACAGAGAGAGGGCAAGAGGTGGTCAACTAACCCATTCTTGAGTGTCCCATCTCTTAATATTGTTTTAGTGGCAATCAAATTTCAACATGAAGTTTGGAGAGAATACTCTATCCTTATAGTAGACATGTTTAAAATTTTTCTTTTTTTAAAGAAGAAAAAACAGTAACAACAACAAACACAAAACAAAACAACACAAAGCAATAAAAATGATATAGGATTTCAAATCAAGATGATAGGAAATTGACAATGGTCATTACATTACATCTTGTTATCTTCAAAAAAGTTTCTCAAATTGCCAGATGTAAGAATGAAAGACTGATTAAACATAAAAGAGAATAAAAATAATTTAAAAACATTAAAAATGATACTGAGCTTCTTGAAACAAGATGGTAGGAATTCAACGTTTGTTATGTTGCATATTGTTGTCTTCAAAGTAGTTGTTCAGGTTACCAGATCTAAGCATGCAAAATTGGTCAAAAACTTTAAACATTAATTGTTCTTTTGAATAAACCAATAGATATCAGCGGTACAATTATTCCAGCTATCCTTGTATATGCACATATATATATTTTTCCTTTCCTTCTTTCTTTTCTCCTTTCTCTCATCCCAGGTGGTCCTTCACTTTGAGAAGTTTCTTTCACTTTCACAATGTGTATTGTACCTAAAACGTTTTATTTTCTCATTCAGGATCTTAAACTATGGAAACAATATGATGTTTGTACATGTTGGTCTGATTTATTTCAGTTATGAGTATAGTCTCTATTTTCAACTGGTATCTCATCTTATTGAAAATCTTTTGCATATCAAAAGAAACCACCAATAGAGTAAAAAGAAAATTCATGAGTTGGGAAAAAATTTAGCCAACTGTCTCTCAGACAAAGGACTTCTATCAAGAACATACAAAGAATTAACAAAATCAGGCCCCCAAAATTCAAAAAACCAATCTGAAAATGGGTATCTAAGATGAATACATACTTCCTCAGATGAAGAAATACAATGGCAAATAAATAATGAAAAAAAATGTTCAACATCAATAGTCCATAGTCATTCAAGAAATGCAAATTAGAACAACACTGAGATTCCATCTCACCCCAGAAAGAATGGCCATCATCTACAAGTGAACCAGTAACAAATGCTGGAAGGATTGTGAGGAAAAAGGAACACTTTTCCACTGTTTGTGGGAGTGTAGATTGGTACAACCACTGTGGAAATTCTCAATAAACTACAATTAGTGGTCCCATTCAACTCAGCTATTCCCTTTCTGGGTATTTTCCCAGAAGAACTGAAAACATCATACCACAGCAATATATGTGCCCTCATGTTTATAGCAGAACAATTTGTAACAGCTAAATCTTGGAAAAATCCAAAAGCCCATCAACTGAGGAATGGATAAAAAAGTTGTGGTATTTTTATACAATGGAGTATCACTCAGCTATAAAGAAACATAAACTTGAGGCTTTATGGGTAAATGGATGCAACTCGAGACCATAAACATAAGTGTAATAAATCAGACCCACATGTGTAAACATCATATCATCTCCCTGGTGTAAGAACCTGAAAGAGAACATAAAATCTGAAAGGTACAGTAGATATTGTGAAAGGAAGAGAAACTTCTTAAAAGGAAAGAACAACTGGGATGACTAAAAGGAGAAAAGAAAGAATGAATGAAGGGAAAAATTATGTACACAAGATAGCTAAGAGAATAGAACTACTAATTTCTATTGGTTTATTGAAAGGAACAGTTAACGTTTAATTATTTGATCAGTCTTACATGCCTATATCTGGTTACCTCAACAACTACTTTGAACATAACAATATGTAATATAAAAGCCATTATTAATTTTCTATCATCGTGATTTGAAGTTCTATATCATTTTTACTGTTTTTGTGTGGTTTTGTCTTTGTTCTTTTCTCTTTAAAATAAAAAATAAATAAAGTCAGAAGGCAGCACACATGACATAAAAATCTGTTTATAGAAATTATAGCATAAAACTTTCCAAGTATTGGGAAAGAATTCAAAGATCACCAATTTTAATTTTAGTTTTCTGAGGAATCTCCCTATTGGTAATGGGGCCATTTAAACATTATTAGCTTTGTTGACCCATAAAGGGGAAGATCTTTCCATTTTCCACTTGAATTTCTTCAGTGTTCTATATCATTATATTTGTCCTTCATTTTATTGGTTAGATTAATTCCTGGGGCTTTTTTTGACACTATTGTGAATGGAATTGTTTTCCTGAATTCTCTCATTGGGTTCATTATTGGTGTATAGAAGAGTTGTATGTGTGTGTACCTGTGCTAATTTTGTATCCTGCCACTTTGCTGAATTTAGTTATCAAATCTAAGAACCTTCTAATGAAGTGTTTGGTTTTTGTATGTGAAGGATCACATTTTCTAAGTAAGGTTAATTTGACATCTTTCTTTCATGTTCATATCCCTTATTTCTTTTCTCTTGCCTACATTACCTAGCTAAAATTTCAAGTAGTAGTGAGACTGGACATGCTCTTACTGGTTTCAGAGGAAATGCTTTCGAAAGGTTTTCAGATTTTCCTTGTTCAATGTAATGTGGACTGTTGGTTTGTCGTACATGACTTTTATCAATTCAAGGAAATATTCACCTGTTTTTATTCTCTTCAGGGTTTTTAATTGTGAAATGTTGCTGGATTTTGTCAAAGGCACTTTCTGCATCTATGGAAAAGATCATGTGGTTCCTTGGTTCCTTTTATCCTTGTTTCTATTTATGTATTCTATTGTATTTATTCTTTTATATGTGTTGAACCATCCTTGAATCTCTGGTATGAAATAGACTTGTCATGGTCATGGTGTAAGATCTTTTTAATGTATTGTTGAATTCTTTCAGCAATGATCTTGAAGAGTTTTGTACCCAAGTTCATCGTATGCTTTGATCTGTAGTTTTCATTTTTTGCTGAGTCTTTGTCTGGTTATGGAATCATAGTAATGCTATCTTCATAGAAAGACTTTGGAAGCATTCCTTCTCTTCATATTTTGTGGAACGGCTTTAGGAGCACTGCTATTATTTCCTTAAGATATAGTATAAAGTTCAACAATAAGTTCATTGGGCCCTGATTTTTTTTTTGATGGGAGAGTTTTAATTACTGCATCAATCTCATTGCTTGTTATTGACATACTTAGTTTTAAAAAATCATTTTGGTTCAAATTTGGTAAGCATATGTATCTAGTAATGTATTCCTTCTAGATTGTCCAATTATTAGAATGTAAGTTTCCTCGAAGGTTTTTGACAATCCTCTTATTTCAGCGGTGTGTGTTTTTAATTTCACCTGATCCATCTCTAATTTTACTACCTTGCATTATCTCTTTTCTTGCATGTTTGGCAAAGAGTTATTATTTTATCTATCTTTTCAAGGAACTAAATCTTTGATTCCTTGACTCATTGTGTGGTTCTTTGGCCTATATTTCATTTTCTTACACTCTGATCTTTATTATTTCTTTCCCTCTTCTGAATTTATGTGTGGGTAGGTCTCTTTTTCTAAGACTTTGAGATGCAGTATTAGGTCATTTGTTTGAGGTTGCTCTATTTTTCAGATGTAGGTACTCAGGGCTAAAATTTCCCTCTCAGAATATTTTTCATTATGTCCCACAGATTCTACTGTGTTGTGTTTCAATTGTCATCTGAGCTACCAATTTTTAAATTTCCCCCTTGATATCATCAAGAACCTACTGATCATTCAAAAAAGTATTGTACATTTTTGATGTGCGTGTGTATTTTCTTTCTCTCCTCTTGCTGTTGTTGTCTGGATTCATTCCATGTGCTCTTATAGGATGCATGAGAATATTTCAATTTTCCTATTTATGAAGACTTTCTTTATGGCCCAAAACACATTCTATTTTGAAGAAACTTTTGTGGTGAGTTGAAAAGAATATGTATTCTATTGTTTTAGATGAACACTGTAAGTATCTGTTAAGTTAAGTTGATCAGTAGGGTAGTTTAAGTGTGATGTTTCTTTGTTGATATTTTAGTCTGCTTGACCTGTTTTTTTAAAGAGGGAGTAATGAAGTCACCCACTGTCAATGCATTAGGGTCTCTCTAGTCCTTTATATCACCTAGTGTTTTTTTTTATAACATTGGATGTGTTGATGTTTAGTATATACATACAATTGTTTCTTCTTTGTGAATTATTTCCTTTTTCAATACATACTGTTCTTCTTTGTCTTTTCTGATTAATTTTATGTTGAAATGTACTGTGTTGGATATAAGTGTAGCTATTCCTGCTTGCTTTGGGGCTTTAGACACTTGGTGTATCATTTTTCATCATATTAATTTTGGTTATATATGTGAAGTTTATTTCTTGAAGATAACATATAGTAAAGTCTTGCATTTTGATCCACTTTTACTGATTTTTTTAAGTTGGAGAAATAAAATCATTTATATTAGGTCTTATCATTGGATGTTATTTACCGGAATGAATCATCTTGTTTTTCTAGTGTTTGAATTATTACTGTTTTCATTCATTTATTTACTTTCCTGATGAGATTTATTTTCTTTTGTCTTGGTCTCATGATGTGATTGTCCTCTTTCTCTGTTTAAGATTCTCTTGAGTATTTTTCTGCATGCTGGCTTAGTGGCCTTGAATTACTTTAGTTTATAGTTTTTTTGAAAAGTCTATTGTTCCTTCAACTGTGAAGGACAACTTTGCAGGATATATTAATCTACGTTAGTAATTATTTTGGGAGGAGGGTTTCAAATAATTTCAAGTCCCATTTGTCCATAGAATTTTTGTTGAAAAAGCAACTGTTATTTCGGTGAGTCTGCCATAAGACTTGCTTTTAACATCCTTTCTTTGTTCAGAACTTTTGGAAGTTTTACTATGATATGTTATATAGAGGTTCTTTACTGATCATGTCTATTTGAGGTTTAAATGCCTCCAGTACCTGGCTATTCCGTCTCATTACCTGCATTTGGAAATTTTTCTGCTATAAGTTCAGCTAATAGGATTTTTATATCATTTGCCTGTATTTCCCCACCCTTCCTGAGACCAAGTGTTAAGTTTGTTCTTTTAGAGTTATCTTGTAGCATTAGGATAATCTTTTCATTATTTCCTATTTTTTTGTTTGTTACTGTTCAAGTATATGTATCTCACTTGTCTTCAGTGTCTAGAACAGACTCCTTGTCTTCAAGTCCTGCTATTCTTTCTTCTGATTTACCTCACCTACTGCCTAGACTTCTAGGCACATTTTTTGTGGAATAATTGAGAATTTCATCTGTAGGATTTCTGTGTGGTTCTTTCTCAGAACCTCTCTTTACTGAAGTATCTCTCATATCTTCTATTGCCTATTTTACTTTATTTAGCTGCTCATTTGTATATTTTTTAGTTCATTGATTATTTCAGCCATTAGCTTTTTACATTCTGTTTTGGAATTTCTTCTGCTTCAATATGTTGAGATGGTTTCTACATAGTTACAGAGCATTGGAGGCATCTCATTGCCTTGTTTGCTCGTTATTCTTGTGTTACTTTGTTGAAGTTCATGGATAGCTCTATCACTGCTGTGTGAAAGCCTTCTGAGTAAGTGGATTTCTCTTTGTGATGTGTTGGCTGTGTGTGTCTCAGTTTGAAACTACTCAAAGTCTTAAATTCATTGTCCCCAGCAATGCTTTGCAAAGAGAGAATACCAGTAATATTAACATCTAAAGAACCAGTTGTATGTCAACATATAATTTAAAACTTATTTAAAATTTTTTCTACTAGTTTACTACCAAAGGAAAAGAAATGAATAGCAGTAACGTATGATAGGCTAGGAAAAATGAAAAACACATTTGAAAAGTACTTTAAGGATAACTTATTCACAAGAAAATTAGGTGGAAGGGAAGAGAGATTAGAGGAGAGATCTGAGTGTGTAATGAGGGAAACAAAAGAAGAAAGAGGAAGGAATACAAATGCAACTTGAGAAAAGATATAGGAGATTGAATACAAGTAATGGACTAGCAAAAACAAAATTATAAAACTATGAAACTACCCTTGGTGTGGGAAAGCATCACAAAATAAAGCAGTATAACAGTAAAAGAAATTACTAACACTCTTACACATTTACATACATTCCTATGTCCCCCATGTCCTCAACAAAGAAAAAAAAAAACCCTCAAGAACAGTATTATACCTTGTACCAGTATATACTAGAGACACTTATTTCCCTTAGGCCTTCTTGTTGGACTTTGCTTAATAAAAGGGGGAATGTGAAAAATTTTTTCTTTTGTTGGTCAAGAGTTCTCCTCCTCTGCCTCTGTCTAAGAAGAATAAATAATTTAGGACAATCTGAAAGCTAAGCTTTACCCCTCTGTGGTTGTAGATGAGTCCTCAGGCAAATCTGTCAACGGCAAGAGTGGACAACACCCACTAATTTAATCTCCTCTGTACCATCAAGGAAGGCACCAGAAAAACTTGGGCATTATTCCAAATCTCTCACTTATGTAGTCCATGAAGATGTCGCCAGCCATGAGCCAAAATTCTGTAAATTACCAGAGTGTACTATTAGAGGTGAGGCGAACTAGCGTCTGGACATTACATTTACTCTGACTACCTCCAAGCAGGCATCCATGCAGAGTGAAGGGGTTGGGGCCTGAGTGTCTGAGGTGCAGTGAGATAAGGTAGACACCCAGCTTTTCACTGCTCGCTACAGAAGTGCTCCCAGACTCAGCCCCACCAAAAAACCTCACAGAGCTGAACTCTTTTCCTGTCCCAGTGTTCAAACTGCCTTTGTTTTTTGCTTGTTTTTTGGCAGCTCCCTCTGCCTAGCTATAGTCCTCACTATAGGCTGAGTTTCATGCCTTCCATGCATGCACTGAGATCCTTTCCATCCCGGAATTTGATGAACTATTGTGATTTGGTGATTTTAGTTTTTCTGTGTCACCAACAATGTTCTCCTGGGCCCATGGTAGCTAAAAGAGCATGTGCCATTGTCTCACTGAAACACAGTTGCTGCAGTGTTGTGAAGATATAAAAAATGTGGGGGTTTCTGTTCTCCTGTGTTTCATACAAAGGCAGAGGAAGTTAGTTAAAAATAGCTTCCTGTGCCAAATCTAAGTCCATCCCCGGCTTGCTTGGGGAAGCAGAAAGAGGGAGGGAGGAAGAGGGAGAGGAATTTTCTAAGATGGGTCCATGTTCCAACCTATCTAAATCTGGAGGGAAAACCACAGCATCATCACTCCCTTCCCTGCTCACCCAGCTGAGCTCAAATCTTCCCGTCAGGCTTTATCTTTGTCCAGCAACAAGGTCAGCATTCATAAGAGTATGATGAGGTTCTACTTTAACTTCGACATGGGATAGAAAGTTCCTGTTCTCCTCTAAACAGCTAGTGCATATCATTTCTGTTACTTTACCTGCCTTGCTGAATAAAATATACCTAGACTTCATCTATTTGTTAGCTTATTCAAGTTGTAGTCAAAAGCAATTTGCTGACAGAGAAGGAGCTCAACCCAGGGAAGCAGCGCCTGAATGGCCCATCTCTGTGGAACCTGTTGGTGGGTGAGGTCGACGACATGGACCCATCCCAGTTCTTTGCGGAACTCTCCCTTGGCTGGTGAGGCCTATGGTATGGAAGCAGCCCAGTTCTCTCTGGAACTCTCCACTGGAGGTTGAGGCCTGCTGCACAGGAGCAGCCCTGGGCTTGATGGTCCTCCAGGTTGGGAGGTGAGGCCTATTCTCCCCTGACAAGCTACCTGAGGATATCCAAGCAGTAGCCTCCATTTGGTGACCATCAGATCCATGGCTGAGGCCTGCACACTTTCCCTCCATGGCCTGGAGACCCTGGTACTGAAGGCCAGCATTCATCCACCACTGAGGTTGTGGTCTGAGCTGGGCACCCCAGCAATTTCCTGGGGGTCCTGGGCCCAGTGGTCCATGGCCTGCTACCTTCTTGGGATAAGTTTGATATCCAGGTAAATTAGGATCCCTAGAGTCCTTTGGTGAGCTGCCTGGGTAGATTGTAGCTCAGCATTTTTCATCTGACATACAAAATGACAAGACATAGGAGCAAAATGCAGTCTCAGAACTTCACTCCACCCAGATCAAGCTGAGTAGACACTGACATAGGAGAACTTGGAAGCCACATACCTGAAATCTCTGAAATGATTGCATCTGAAGTAAAGAAATAACTCTATCAGGCCATAGATGAGATCAGATCAGAAATAATCTCTTAGGGAAAAAAATGACAATAATAGTGAAAGTAATGTTCCACACGTCTAGAGGAGAAATGTAAAAAAATAGATGAACATAGTCAGCAGATGGAAATATTACACGAGCAATTTAGGAGTGAAATAGAACACATGAAATAGACTCAAAGAAATTTCCAAGAAATCAAAACTTCCATTGAAAGATTGCAAAACTGCTTGAATGAAGCCAAAGATAGAATTTCAGATCTTGAAGACAGCAAGGCAGCTAGTGATTGTGAAAGGAAGGATCTCTTAAAATCATCAAGGATCCAGGAAAAATCAACCCCACAGCTGCAAGATGAGGCAAAGAGAAATAATATCAGACTAATAGGAGTCAATGAAACAGCAGAAAGCAACACAAATGACATAAAAAGAATATAAATTTCCCAAGCATGAAAACGATTCTGATATGCAGTAAACGAGGCATATAGAACTCTAACTATCCATAACCAAAATAAAACCACACCCAGACATATAATAATCAAGATCTCAGATATCCAGAAAAAGAACAGAATATTAAAAGCTGCTAGAGAAAAGAAACAGATCACCTATAAAGGAAAACCCATCAGAATCACAGCAGAGTTCTCAACAC
The DNA here is from genome assembly GCA_004027595.1 of Dinomys branickii. Classification (NCBI taxonomy): domain Eukaryota; kingdom Metazoa; phylum Chordata; class Mammalia; order Rodentia; family Dinomyidae; genus Dinomys; species Dinomys branickii. The sequence continues at coordinate 5,241 of PVLD010015110.1, read as the reverse complement.
AAACCATCCAGTCAAGAAGAACTTTGAGTGCGGTATTATAGCTTCTGAGACAAAACAGCTTCCAACCCAGACTGATGCATCCTGCAAAACTATCCTACAAATTCTTTGGAGAAATAAAATATTTCCACAACAAAGAACAACTGAAGAACTTCATGAGTGCCAAACCAACCTTATAAAAACTACTAAAAGATATTCTAGACAGAGAAAAAAGAGACCACCATCTCAAGAACAACAATAGAAAGGAACCCTCAATCAGAGTAAGCAATTAAACAGATGGCAAAAGTAGGAAACCAACAGCGAGTAAATAGCATGACAAGGATAATCCAACATATATCAGTTATAATCGTTCATGTAAATGGTCTTTGTTTGTTAATGTGTTTTCATTCTTTTACTTTTAAAATTTAAAAAAAAATTAAAAAGCAGTTTGCTATGGCTTCCCCATCTCCTCATGGTGCTGTGTATCTGTTGCTTTGGATGAATATCCCATAGTGCTGACTGCCCCTAGTCTGCCATCTTCCATGTGTTTTCTGTATATACTCTTATTCTTGAACTTCAACCAAAGCAAAAATGTGCATTTTAATTTGAGCTCTGTCTGGTTGTGCAATTTTAGGGAAATCCATTTACTTACCATTGTTTAAAATATTTTTTGCAAAAGTAAACATATTAGATGATGGCCTTTAAGAACTTTCCAGAAATTAAATATATAATCTTAAAATGCCTTCCAGATATTTTTATATTTCATATTTATAGGTAGCATATGTAACCTGCAACCAGATAACCCTAAAAGACCTTTAGCCCTTGATATCCCACTGCCTGGATCTTTCTTTTCAGTTATCTGCATTTTTTGAGCTTTTATGCATTCAGGTCTCTGGCAGAGAATCTATTACTACTTCAATAGCAAATTCTCCTCCAAAAATTTTTATTCTTTTCATCTTGTCATGCTTAAGTTTTTAGCCAAAACTTTTACTATTTGGTGTGTGTGTGTGTGTGTGTACAGAAGTACCTTTATTTATAAATTTAATTTGTTTAAGATTTGGGGGAAGATGGCTGGGTTTGTCGTGGGAAGATGGCCGTAGCTATTTTTGTCACCAGATGAAGAGATTGAAAATGAAAGCAAAACTTTGCTGAATGCTTTTGTTTGTGAACTGCATTTTTGTAAACAGAATATACACACACACACACACACACACACACACACACACACACATATGTGTGTGTGTGTATATATCCCACCAAGTAGTATTTGTATCTCTTTTTGCTGCATCAACCACCAATTCTAGCAAACTTCAACAAAAACACTCCTTCTTGGCTGTGTGAACTGTTAGCTATGGGTCAGCGCTGTTCGTTACACTTCTAATCATAGCTAGGCTCAATCACTTGCTTCTATTACAGTACTGAAGTTGAAAAAGTATTCTGTTGCTAGCAAACCATTCTTGTGCCAAAGGTCAAGAATATCAGGGGTAGGAGAAGGGAAAGGAGAGCCAAGCCAGAAAATCATTTTTAGAAATAGCGTTCCATTGTGAGAGTTACAGCTACTCAAATTCCATTGACCTGGGCATGTCATCTAACCAAGTTCAAAGTTACACAGCTGCATAGAATACATACTCTTCGCACAAAATCAGAAAGTCAAATGACAATAAACCACCCTCAATTAGATTCAGTATCACAGAATCATCTTAATCCATCAAAAATCTTCTCTTGATTTGATGCTTCTGCCATAGTGTTCCTGTGACCTAGATTAGTAGACATTCAGTGAGTGCTATTGGTGTGGCATAGACAAATGATATAACATGAGCCATCTTTTGAAGTCCTGCTTAGCCCATGATCATAGGACAATTAAAGATGTTGCAGCTTTGTTAGTTTAAAGTATCATGGTCTCATAAAAACCTGAGAGAACTGAACATGAAAGTCATCATGAGCCATTCTGATGCCATTTCTTAAGGACAACAAGTTTGCACATTTGAAAGTGGCATATTTTAAATGAGTCACAAACAGAAGTATTTAACTGGCTCACAAGTCATATCTCTAACCCAGAATCTACCTCCTCCTTGACATCCATTTATCTAATTCAGTGCTGTATATTTTCATTCAGATATCACAGAGACACCTTGGCACACACTAGATATCAAACTCTATAGCTCTCCATTTCTTACTCTTTCCTGTGATGGTCCTGGCTCTGGCAGCCACCAATTCCTCACCTTAGTATCAATATAATCAATTTGTTTTTCTTTTTCCTACATTTTTCTTCAGGACTTTCTTGTCTATTCCTTTAGTCACTTCTCTCATCATTTTAGCCCCAACTACTAGTTGGAGGCTGATCTCACTTCTTTCATTCATGTCCCCACGCTGATGAATACCAGATTTATTCAAAGCACATATCATCTGATCATACCACTAGCTCACTGCTGAAGGTGTTCGTGGACTCCACGTGCATCCCTAATAGGATTAAGTCTGAGCTCCTCGGTATGCTCATAAGGTCTTCCAGGTATCATTTGACTCTCATTCTTTCTCCTTCTGCTCCCTGACCAATAATTATGTTTGCAGAAAACTTGAAATACTTTGGCACAAGCACAACACTGCCTTTTTTTTTTTAACCTGTATGCTATTTTTTTTACTTGTGATCTTTTTTCTGCCTTTAAATAACAATTCCACTCTCATTCTTTCATTTATTTCTTTTTTATAGGGCACCACCATTTTAAAGGTCTGTGGTGTTATCTAGCCTTCTGTCAGTATAACAGAATACCTGAGATAATGAACTCATAAAGAAGAAAGGTTCACTTTGGCCTATCACTTTGGTGGTTCTGGTCCATGATCAACTGATCCCACTGTTTTGCATGGTACTGAGGCAGCACTTCATGGTGGGGAAACCTTGTGGAACAAACTCATTAAGCTATGGACAGAAGAAAATAGAAGAGGGAAAGCAGGTAACATAATCCTATGTAAAGGTACACTTCCAAAGATCTAACGACCTCTTTTAGGTCCAACTTCTTAAACTTTCCATCATCTCCCCTCTTGCAGAAGTCCGGGGGCTTTTGGGAGACATTTAGGACCCCTGGGATCCTACATCCTAGAGGTTTTGGGGGCAGGGGCATTTAGGACATAAACTATAGCGTTGATCCATACACCAAAGCTATGATACACCTTGACCTCTGCATGTCCCCAGTATACTCAGATCAAATTTATTACCTTTTAGATCACAATTTTTGTGCCTGGTACACTATCGAATGTGTACCAAGGCTGATTTGTGTCAGTCTTCCCCACTGAACCGTGAGGAGCTTAAAGGTAGGGATGAAACCTTTGATATTTTTGTGTCTCAACAACTGACACAAGGCTGAACAAAGGTGGGTTCTCCATGTATGTTGAATGGAATAAATATTCAAAGATATTAGTCATTTTCAGAAAATTTTTCTGTAGATCTCAATATGAAACCATTTATTGACAATATGATCTATGAAAACCAATGTTCAACTGGAAGACAGATGATATCTGAGCATATTTGGAAAGAGACCAAACAACTTACCTTGCATTGGATAAGCTCCACATATATGTGATGAGTCTGTATATAAGACACTGGATCATAATATTGTTACTTGTGTGTAGACAGTGCTGAGCCCATGTAGGAGACATACATTAAATAGTGTGTTTCTGGAGTTAGATTTGGAATTGCTGTTTGCCCCAGTCAATGTGGGTGTCTGTAAAGAAGAAAATAAATCTTACTCTTTTCTACTCTTTTCCCCATCCTCTCTTACCCTTCTTATTCTCCAGATGTAACTCTTTGGGACAGTGAGGGAGAGGTTTACATTTCTCTCACAAATCTAAAGTATTCAATGTATTTACCTCTACGCTCCTAATCATGAACATGAGTGGCAGTCTTTGACTAGTTCTCTGACAAGAAAAGAATAAGACCCTTTTATGTAAGTGTTACTCAAGCTGTGAAATGTCATACTGTCCTTTCCACTGTTAACTTCCTTTTTTGTTGGTGTGGTTTATTGTGTCTTTTAAAGAAGTATTTATTAAACCTTGCTGTGCTTTCACCTCTGTGCGAAAGAGAAAGGAACTGGAGGGACACATTTTTGTCCTTCAAGTCTCTAGGCACAGGATAAACATACATGCTGATCAAATGTGCACCGAAGATAACCGAGCAGGAGGGGGCTGTTTCTCAGCCTGTTATCAGTATTGCTATCTTTTCCTTCACTCCATTAAACCGCTAGACCCTGAGTGCCAAGGTGCACCCAAAGAATGAGGAACTAATTATTTCCATTCATAAATGACAAGCTGTGATCTAAATAAATCTTTCCTTCCTTAATTTTGAGTGTATTTTGTCTCAGCGTGAGAAAAGTAACTAAGACAAGCCTCTTATAGATGCAGAGTAAATTTTGTTCTGCTTCCTCAAAGCCTACATTCCTTAAAACCTAAATCTATATTATTAAACAAACTGCCTTTTAAGTGCCTTCATGGAAAATGAATATCATAGTAGCACTATGAAAATTGACATAATATATAATATGGATTCATGTGTTTATGCTTTCATAGACTGTATATATTCACATATTTATATATGTATTAATAGATGTGAGCCCCAAGCAGAAAGGTACTCATCAGTCAGTAGTTGTAGTCATTTTTATTCATTCTCATGACACCTTCCTTAATTATCACCTATCAAATGTGGTTTTTTTCTGAACTTTCATTTACTATTCTATTCATTGAATTAATAACAACTGAACACCTACTTTATGTGCATTGACTGTAGGAATTCATCTCAGCCTGCTACAACGCTGTTAATTCTTCTCAGAGTATTAATAAATCTCATGCTACAGTGTAGATAGTCTCTCTGTCCCTTCTTATCCTCAGTGGAACTCTAAGTCCTTTCAGGGCAGAAGCTCTCTTTGTAGTCCTCAGAATACTTAAGATAGTGATATGAACTTCATAATTTGGTACCAAAACTTGAGGATCTTCTTTGCTTAGCTTTTCATGGATATAGATTATTACTGAAGAAGTTAAAAAGCAAAACAAGTTCATTGAGTCTAATTTTAAAGAACAGCAGTATAATAGGTTCATTATTAAGAACATTCTTTTGGGCTTCACTAAAATCTTAGCTCCAATATTCATTTGTCATATAACTTTATGCAAACTACCATTTCTGTGACTCAGTTTCCATCTGTGAGGTGGAAGGCAGATAATTGCAATGCGCAGTAGAGTTGTGGTGAAAGTGAAGAGAATTGACAAAAATGTATGTATGTA